>CAMZMU010000043.1:3540380-3799434 GCA_947311845.1 Poa pratensis
GCTTCACCAAACATCTGCAGAATCCCTTGCACAGCTCGTATCTCAGAAATTTGCGGTTGGATGAACAAAACGACGTCGTCCGCGTAGATGGAAACACGCTGCAAGGCAGAGATTCCTGGAAAGGGCTCCAGTAATTGCTCGTCCGCCGCACTCGAGATCAGTGCCGTGAAAACCTCCATCCCCAGCACAAACAGCGTGGGCGAGACCGGGTCCCCCTGCCTCAGGCCACGCGCATGCTGAATTCTTCTTCCTGGAACTCCGTTAACTGAAATTTTGGTGTTGTCACAACATTTTCAAACTAAGAGAGATGGTGTACAATCTCTATTGGTAGTTTTGTTTCTCTGGAGTTAACAAACTGATTTTAAAATATATTTTTTCTTTCCGTTGATTTTGTAATGGTTGTTGCAGCAGTGTTTTTGACCAATTACATAGACGTGCGTCGCACGTGCACGCGTACTAGTACGAAAAACAAACAAATCAAAGGCCTAACTTGGCACGAGGGAGGCCGAGCTACTGCTGGGCCTGGAGCGTTGTCACAGGCCACTCCTCTCCCGTTTCTTGGTTCTTGCTCTAACCCACCAAATCCCCAACCCCAACCCCAAAATTTGGATTCCTCGCCGTCGCCGCCGCCCCCGCCGCCGCCCCCGCTGCCGGTTGGTTCTCGTGTCTGTCCCATCTCCCTCGCGAGCTGCTAGGCGCCTCGATCCGCCTCCCGTCCCCTTGCCCGCGCAGGCCGGAGCAGCCATCTTCTCCGGCTGGTAACGATCTTCCCCCTTTGCAATTTGGTGTCTGAGTACTCTTTATCTATCGCGATCCGCATGTTAGCCCCGTCCGTATTCAAATTCAGGCTCTCGCCTGTTCTGCATGTGCTGCAGGAATAACACTTCTCGTGCGGAGATGATCTCGTCCTGCCCCATCTGCGGCAACCAGGTCCTCACGGTCGAGCTGGAACGGTAATTGCAGATTCTTTGATTGGACGGAGCTCTCCCTTTTTCTTCAGTACTACATGATATATGCTGGAGTTTGAATTGCCTTGCCTCATGTTGTTCATGACCGTTTCTCTAGGCATGCGAATAGCCACTTCGAGGACGACGAGGTTCAGCGGGACATGGAGTTGGCGCAGCTGGCGGCGGTCGCTGAACTGAGCACTAGCGTCATGGTAGTATTATGCTCGCACTCCTTTCTCTATGTTATCGCAAGGATAATAGCTAACTAATCCAGGAGTCATTGAATGTGTGGTACCTGAGCATGCTGATATATCTTTTGCTCTGCTACTGCAAAAACCTGTTCTTATTAGTCTTCATTTTGCTCCATTGAAGTCTTTTGGGATGTTATCTTTTTAATGTCATCATGTGCAAATATACCAATCCCGATGATTTTTCTTTGCAGGATGTACCTGGGCCTAGTGCGCGATCAGTCCCTAATGGTGATTCTCTTGCTCAAGGGGCCTCATCCAGCATGATCAGAGGCCCGTCTCCCTATGGAAATGTGTTGGATGAACAGATTTCATGTCTTGTTGGAGCGCAGATTAGAAGCGAGATTCAACTTATTCAAGGTGGTGTTATGAACTTGTTGAATAGCTGCCTTGAATCTGAAGGTAGCTCATCAACAAGTATAGTATCAGGCTATGTTGACCACCATCAGAGTCTTTCATCAGAAGACAAGGGATGGGGATGTGGGTGGAGAAATATCCAGATGCTGAGCTCTCATCTGCTCAGGCAAAGACCAGAATCAAGAGAGGTTCTGTTTAGTGGCTGTGGCTTTGTTCCTGACATCCCTTCTCTTCAGAGATGGCTTGAGATTGCTTGGGATAAAGGTTTTGATGATGTTGGTTCAAGTCATTTCGATAACAAAATTTATGGTGTCAAGAAGTGGATAGGAACAACGGAATGTGTTACCCTCCTGCGCTCTTTTGGTCTGCGTGCAAGGATTGTAGATTTTGATAGCACAGAATCATCGAGCCTGCAAAGCAAGAGCGGAAAACGAGTATGCGGGCCCATGGATAAATATGTGATCAAGACTAATTCTTTGCCGACATCATCGTCTGGTGAACTTAGTCAAGAGGATGCTGAAAACATGAGAGGCCAGCAGGTCCTTGTCGACTGGGTATGGAACTACTTTAAAAGCAAGTGTTCTGATACATTGAACAATTCAAAGAATGTCATGATCAGCGATAAAACGTAAGAGGATCTGTACCCCTGTTTTCTGAAATCTTCTTCCGTCATCTTTTGTTCTGTGACTTTGACAAATCATGTTAAGTTGTTTACTCCGACTAACTAGCTGCCCTTCACAGCCCATTATATTTCCAACATCAAGGTCATTCAAGGACCATAGTTGGGATTCAAAAGCAAAAGGGTAATCGTGGAACTCAAGATCGATATAACCTTTTGGTTTTAGACCCTGGCCATGTAAGTTTTGGTAATTTTTTTCGTTTGTTGGAGTAACCTAATAACTCCGCCTATGTTGTCTCAACATAGCCGGTCCCAAGCCCGGATAAAGGAGGAGGGTTGTGATAGGCTTGGCAAGCCAACGGAAAAAAACCCAGCCACTCTTATGGAGATGAAACCCAAAAGAACCTCGTTGGGGCGTAACCCTCTTAGCGACGCGCCATATCGGAACCCGGGTGTGGTGTCAAATGGGCAAGGGCCGGGCCGCCACCCCCTTGGTGGCGCGCCGTATCTTGATCTGGATACGGTGATAAGTGAGCAAGGATCGGGTCGTCGCATCCTTAGTGGCGCGCTGCATCGACGCCCGGGTGTAGTGAAAAATGAGCAAGGGTCTTCGCATTTGACTCGACGAGTGCGGAGGGTAAGGAAGTTAGCCGAGCCTAGGAGGATCCGCTTAGGTAGCTGGAACGTAGGGTCCCTGACGGGCAAGTTACGGGAGTTAGTTGATACGGCGATAAGGAGGCGTGTTGATGTCCTATGCGTCCAAGAGACCAAATGGAAGGGACAGAAGGCGAAGGAGGTGGAGGATACCGGCTTTAAGCTGTGGTACACGGGGACAACCCTAAACAAAAATGGGGTAGGCATCTTGATCAACAAGAGCCTCAAGGATGGAGTAGTGGACGTCAAGAGGCAAGGAGACCGGATTATCCTAGTTAAGCTGGTTGTTGGGGACTTAGTTCTCAATGTTATCAGCGCGTATGCCCCGCAAGTAGGCCACAACGAGAGCACCAAGAGAGAGTTCTGGGAAGGTCTCGAGGACTTGGTTAGGAGAGTACCTACTGGTGAGAAGCTCTTCATAGGAGGAGACCTCAATGGCCATGTGGGTACATCTAACACAGGTTTTGAAGGGGTGCATGGGGGCTTTGGCTATGGCATCAGGAACCAAGAAGGGGAGGATGTCTTAAGCTTTGCCCTAGCCTACGACATGGTTGTAGCTAACACCCTCTTTAGAAAGAGAGAATCCCACCTAGTGACTTTCAGTAGTGGCCAACACTCTAGCCAGATTGATTTTGTCCTCTCTCGAAGAGAAGATAGACGCGCTTGCCTTGATTGTAAGGCGATACCTGGAGAGAGTGTTGTCCATCAACATAAGCTGGTGGTGGCTGACTTCCGTTTTCGGATTCGTGTCCAGCGGGATAAGCGCCCAAAAGTTGCTAGAACAAAGTGGTGGAAGTTAAAGGGAGAGGCAGCTCAAACTTTTAAGGAGAGGGTTTTTAAGGAGGGCCCTTGGGAGGAAGGAGGCGATGCAAACAGTATGTGGACGAGGATGGCGACTTGCATTCGGAAGATTGCTTCAGAGGAGTTTGGGGTGACCAGGGGAAGTAGAAGGGATGCTAAGGATACCTGGTGGTGGAACGTTGAGGTCCAGAAGGCTATTAAGGAGAAGAAGGACTGTTTCAGACGCCTATACCTGGACAGGAGCGCAACCAACATGGAGATATACAAGGGGGCAAAGAAGGCCGCAAAGCGAGCGGTGAGCGAGGCAAGGGGTCGGGCGTATGAGGACCTCTACCAGCGTCTAAACACGAAGGAAGGCGAAAGAGACATCTATAAGATGGCAAAGAAGAGAGAAAGGAAGACGAGGGATGTCAACCAAGTCAAATGCATAAAGGACGGAGCGGATCAACTCCTCGTGAAGGACGAAGAGATCAAGCGTAGATGGCGAGAGTACTTCGACGACCTGTTCAATGGAGAGAATGAGAGCTCTACCATTGAGCTAGACGATTCCTTCGATGATACCAGTCGATGCTTTGTGCGGCGTATCCAGGAGGCTGAGGTTAGGGAGACTTTGAAGAGGATGAAAGGAGGCAAGGCAATGGGCCCTGATGGTATCCCCATCGAGGTGTGGAGAGGCCTTGGAGACATAGCGATAGTATGGCTAACTAAACTTTTCAACCTCATTTTTCGGTCAAACAAGATGCCCGAAGAATGGAGGCGGAGTACATTAGTGCCAATCTTCAAGAACAAGGGGGATGTTCAAAGTTGCACTAATTACCGTGGAATCAAGTTGATGAGCCATACAATGAAGCTATGGGAGAGAGTCATTGAGCACCGTTTAAGAAGATTGACAAGCGTGACCAAAAATCAATTTGGTTTCATGCCTGGGAGGTCTACCATGGAAGCCATCTTCTTGGTACGACAACTTATGGAGAGATACAGGGAGAAGAAGAAGAATCTTCATATGGTGTTCATTGACTTGGAGAAGGCGTATGATAAGATACCACGGAATGTCATGTGGTGGGCCTTGGAGAAACACAAAGTCCCAACAAAGTACATTACCCTCATTAAGGATATGTATGATAATGTTGTGACAAGTGTTCGAACAAGTGATGGTGACACCGATGACTTTCCAATTAAAATAGGACTGCACCAGGGGTCAGCTTTGAGCCCTTATCTCTTTACTTTGGTGATGGATGAGGTCACAGGGGATATACAAGGAGATATCCCATGGTGTATGCTCTTTGCGGATGATGTGGTGCTAATTGACGATAGTCGGGCGGGGGTTAATAGAAAGTTAGAGCTGTGGAGACGGGCTCTAGAATTGAAAGGTTTTAGGCTTAGTAGAACCAAAACTGAGTACATGAGGTGCAGTTTCAGTACTACTAGGCACGAGGAGGAAGAGGTTAGGCTTGATGGACAGGTGGTACCTGAGAAAGACACCTTCCGATAATTGGGGTCTATGCTCCAGAAGGATGGTGATATCGATGAAGATGTGAGTCATCGAATCAAAGCTGGTTGGATGAAGTGGCGCCAAGCTTCTGGCGTCCTCTGTGATAGGAAAGTGCCACAAAAGCTAAAAGGCAAGTTCTATAGGACGGCGATTCGACCTGCGATGTTGTATGGCGCAGAATGTTGGCCGACCAAGAGACGACATATCCAACAGTTAGGTGTAGCGGAGATGCGCATGTTGAGATGGATATGTGGCCACACAAGAAAGGACCGGGTTAGGAATGATGATATACGTGAGAGAGTTGGGGTAGCACCAATTGAAGAGAAGGTTGTCCAACACCGTCTAAGATGGTTTGGTCATATAGAGCGTAGGCCTTCGGAAGCGCCATTGCATACCGGACGGATAAAGCGGGATGAGAATGTTAAGAGGGGTCGTGGTAGGCCAAACTTGACATGGGAGGAGTCTGTTAAGAGAGATCTGAAGGATTGGAATATCACCAAAGAACTAGCCATGGATAGGGCTGCGTGGAAGTTAGCTATCCATGTGCCAGAACCATGACCTGGTTTCGAGATCTTATGGGTTTCAACTCTAGCCTACCCCAACTTGTTTGGGAAAAAAAGGCTTTGTTGTTGTTGTTGTTGTTTGGAGTAACCTAATATAATTTCAACTTATCAGTTCTGTAAATTTTGAGTTCACATTCTATTATTAGTTTTGCACTTGTTTTACTGTTTTCATGGATAATCAAGTTATGTAGCGTGAAGCCTTGTAAGTTCCTTTATTTGCACATAGGCTCTCTTGCTCAATTTTCTGTTCTGCAACTGCAAATGTCTGCAAATTTCTTTTTCCTCACATTTCTTCTATAAAATTCATGCTGTTCAAAAATGGCTGATGAAATGATCCTTATTACGTCCGTTGTTCTTCGCATCAAACAACACTCATTTGAATTTTTTATGCGTAAAAAAAGGGATTGCATTTGTCTCTGCAAACTGTTATTATCTGATATATTCTTTATTTAATTCTTACAGAGAACAGCTGATTTAGAGAGGACTCTTGCAACCAAAAAAGAATGGCAGACGCTGGTGAAAAGAGGCGTGCACACCCTTAGAAAACCACAGTATCAGGTATATCAAACAACCGATCAGAATATGAACTTCAAAACGGTTACAACATTTCATACGTTTTGATAGAACATCAGTTACACCTTTCTTGTTCTTCCAGCTGTGCTATGTGGATCCGGGAATTGCTAGTTCAGAAGAAATGACACAGCTCAAGACTATTGATAGTATCCTGATCAGGTTCTAGAACACTCGAGGTTTAAAAACAAAACAAAAAAAGGTTCTAGAACACTCGTACGTGCAACGGGTAATGATGTATTTCTTTCTTCACAAGCTTGTAGGCTTGTAGCCTTAGATACTGCCGGTAATCTGAATCCTTGCTCGTCCACTCTTCAGAAAACACAGCATAGAAAGCTTGTGCTGATGAATTATGGATTTGCCTACTGGATGTTGTGGAAATACTGGTGGTTTGTTGTGCTGTGCTTCCTAGCTGCTTGTGCCACCTCACCTCTGCTTTGGACGATTTGAAAAAGCAGAAACAGATGGTCTTTGAAGTTGTTCACCTGGCCCTTGATCACGTTGATCTTGAGTGCAATGTATAGGATCCCCGGGCGCCTCTGTAAAAATCGTGTTATAACTTGGCGCTCTGCAACGCGCGCAATACTAGGACACATAGGAAATCAGATCAGATCAGATCAGGGAAATTTCATTCCCTTTTATCCCTCTCTCTAAATATATATGGGACATCATGTGTCTTTCGTGCAAATAAATACCAGTTTTGCATAGAACACATGCGCCTATTGCTACCTGCATATCACATCATACCACGATATGAGGACTCACATGGGTGCAGCTGCCCTTCTTCTCATCATCTGTGTCCTTGCTACCAACGCACGATGTAAGATCCACAGTATTTCTCGACGTATCTGCTCTGTTCATCAACATCTTTTTTCACGCTAATTTCAACCGTACATTTCATTTCTTATTTTTCAGGCAGGATCATCGACGACGACGGCAATGAAGAAAAGGCCAATGGAGCAAAGGGGCTGCGTCTACCAACAGAGCGCTTCTACCTGCAAAAGTGACCAGCTTTGCTACTGTTGTTCCACGAGTGATTTTTGCTATGTGACCATGGACGTATGCAAGCGAAAGTGCAAAGGCTATTTGTTCGGACAAAAGTAAATGTGTATTGTGTGGCCGATGTTCGGATGAACAATTTCGAAAATAAGAAGAAAAAATAGAGTCAAATATATATGTCGCAAGTTCTAAAATATTACTAGGTGGGTGCCAAGTTAAAGAAGTGCCTGAACTGTGGTGTAGATAATTTACTAGTTGAATTTGGCGTGCCGTCACGGCACGCCCTTGATGTTTTATTTTTGTGCAATATATATAAATATATTTTTTTTAACAAAAATGTTAGCTAAATTGATATGTTGGAACATGTTTTTATTTTGTCATGAATAGGTAGCATTTTTTGTGTGCATTTCGGATATATTGTATATAATATTCAAATAATGGTTGGTGCCTGTCGTGGGGTCACTCTTCGACTACCCCACGGTGGGGATACCTGGGTCACGCCAAGCCCATCAGCCTTATGACGAGGGCCCAAGGAAGGCCCAAGGAGGACGACGTGCGGCCCAAGATAGTCGACGCTAGGTCATGCGACCCCGCCATGCTTGTAAGCGCCATCGGCACCGTTCACCTGAGACCTAGCCTACCATATAAAGGCTAGGAGGGTCCTTCGTCTAGGGTACGCTCATAGCCGCCACACAAACCCTAGCGAGATTGCCATCTCGCCATTGTAGCCACAACTCACCATCAATAACCAGACAAGCAGGAAGTAGGGTGTTATCCTCCGGGAGCCTGAACCTGGGTAAACGCCTTGCTTGTCAGCCGTCGTGATCACCAGCGCTCATCTCTCTCCCCCTCAATCAACCCGGGGTACACAACCCAGGGATTTGCCGAGTCCACCCTCGTCAATTGGCGCCGTCTGTGGGAAAGAACGAGCGCTGGAACCATGGTCGCACCGGCTCCATCAACTTTGAAGACCGACGTCTGCATCACCAAGGAGCCAATCTGCTTCGGCTCCTTCGAGTACACCTTCCACCCGCCGGCCCACCGCTCGGTGTACGCCGATCTGCACGTAGGTATGTGCCTCACCTTCGGTACCATGCACTACTTCGTAGACAGCTGTGGAGTACTCAGATCCACGGCGATCGCACCGCCCGCGGTGGTGGCACCCGCATCTGCCGCGGCTGCGCCAACCACGCCCCCACCTGCTGCGGAGATCGCATCTGCTGCGACTGCGGCGACAGCATCTTCGACTGCTGAGAAGATCGCGTCCGCCTCGACTACTCCGACCGCCTCCGCTGCGGCAGAGATCGCGCCCAACGCGGCCGCGCCATCAGCGTCTCCGGCTACCACGGAGATCGCATCTGCTACGACTACGTCGACCACCTCGTCGACCACCGCGCGGATCGAGTCTACTTCACTACCTCGATCGCGTCGCTGGCAAGGCCAAGATCTGCATCAACTTCGACTACGTCGACCACGCCTTCGCGCGCAACGAGGTCGCGCCGTTCTCATCCACGCCACTCGCGTCTCCATCGACTCGCAAGATCGTCAACAAGCCAATCGCGCCCACGTCGACG
Organism: Poa pratensis; assembly: GCA_947311845.1. Taxonomy (NCBI): domain Eukaryota; kingdom Viridiplantae; phylum Streptophyta; class Magnoliopsida; order Poales; family Poaceae; genus Poa; species Poa pratensis. The sequence goes on from CAMZMU010000043.1 coordinate 3,549,205, forward strand.
ACAGCGACATCACTCCTCACGTCCGCGGCGAAGGTCGCGAAACTCCAGGGAAGGAGCCTCGGCGGCGACTGTGGTGTCCACCACGTCGCACCCATTTTCAGCTCCGAGCACGGCTCGGACGAAGGAAGCAGCAGTGGCAGCACCCGTCCCACTGCCCAGATCTACCCCGCGCAAGTCTTCATGATCGGCCAGAGGCCGCAGGGCAACGACGACGAACCCGCATACCCACTGGAGGTGGTCATGCCGGACCAGGTGACGCGACTCACCATCACCCGCGACATGGCAATCAAAGCCCTGAAGCACGTCGAGGACGGCACATACCCCCCACCGGATGCACCCCGGGAGGACCTTATGGCGGTCCAGTACCTGCTGCGGAAGGAAGGCGAACGACTCCGCGCAGAGAAGGCCGAGCTCCTCCGACGCAAGGAGGAGGCCGACGCGTCGAGCGCCAGGAGGGCCGCTTACTCGTTCACTGCCTCAACAGAGGTCTCGCAAGGAGCAAGGCGCCACAGAGCCCGCGTGCCCCTGATGACGGAGGCGACCGCGCTAGAGTCACCCGCAACCTCGAGTCATCATACATAGAAGACGCAGACGGAATACCCGTCCCCAAGACACCCGGAGCCGCACTCATGGCAGTCGAAACATACCTGCGGCTGACACAGCCGCCTGAGGGCGACTCGCGCGCTCTCCTCCACAAGCAGCAGATCATGTCTATCAAGGCACTCGAAGACGCACTGGTAAACAAGGCGCCGACAGAAAAAGCGCGAGAAGATCGAGATCGCCGCGACCACGAGCCCGCAGCACTCGCAGCCCCGGCGACAAGACAACTGCGACAACCGCAGCCAGGTGAAGACCTCCGCAACGTCATCACACAAAGGACGGTAGACCGCAGCCGCATCCAGCGGCCGACCAGCACGTCCAACTCGACTACGACCGCAACGACGGCGACTACGAGCCGTGCGGCGCCGCATGCTTCAGCTTCAACATACGCGACACAAGAATGCCCAAGGGCTTCAAGCTCACGGCAGAAGCAGTCAAGTACGACGGGAAGCAGGACCCAGACTCTGGCTAGAAGACTACCTCATAGCCTGCAGCTGCCAGGGCGGTACTTCGACTACGGCCATGCAGTACATCCAGCTGATGCTCACGGGCTCTGCACGCGGGTGGCTCAACACTCAACCCAAGAACGCCTTCAGGACGTGGGACGAGTTCGCGGAGCCTTCGTTAAATCCTTCCTGGGACGTACTCGAGACCGACGACGTTCGTCGAGCTACAAGCATGCAAGCAAGGACGAGACGAGCCGCTCCGGTCATACATCCAGCGTTGGACCTTGCTCCGCAACACCATGGAGACCGCCTCGGAGGACCGAGTGATGGATGCCTTCATGCACGGCGTCTCCCGCCGCGACCTCCGCGAGGAGTTTGGTAGGCTCCGGCCGAAAAACATGATCGAGGTCATGAAGATAGCAAACCAGTGGGCAGACGGAGAGGACTCGGTCCGCAATAGTTCACACTACTCCCCGAAGGACGAAGCCGGACCAAGCAACTGGCGAGAAGGGCGCCACAAGAAGAAGCCGCGTTACAACGGCAACGACTCAATCGAGCTAGTAGCGGCGGGATTCCAAACCCCCCGTGAGGATGAAGCGCGCGACAGCAGTCGCCAATACAGCCATGCACAGTACAGTCGAAGCGGCGGTGACCAGAGTCGCCAATACAGCCAGGGGCAGTACAACCGAAGCGGCGGCAGCAGCTACCGCAGCGACGGAGGCCATAAACGCGAGTGGCAGAAACGCACACTAAGCCCAGCGGAAGAGCTGGAACAACCCTGCAGGCACCACATGTTCAGGAACCCGGAAACGGGCAAGTGGGGATCCAACCACCTGTTGAAGGACTGTCGAAAGGCACGCAAAATATACGAAGCCATGCAGAAGATAGTCACTCCAGCACCCGCAGCGCAGCCAGCCGCGCAGCTGGCCATCCAGGCAGCACCCGCCCGCAGTCGCCAATCCAGCACAGGCGGCGGGAGCCTTTCTGCAGCAGCAGCAGCCGCAGCAAGATGCCCCACCGTGATCCAGGACGCATATCCAGCGGCACGCGGACAACTCAACATGATACAGAAGGGGCGCCCCTCAAACAGGACCCAGAAGATCATCACTCGCCAAGTTTTCCAAGCCATCACCTGTCCACCTGCAGTACCCGACTACCTGAGAGGGTCAGAGACACCAATCACTTTCCAGAGCAGATCACCCGCCTGCAGTACCACGACCCGGGCACGCCGCTCTGGTAGTCGAAGCTCTGATCGGAGATTACACCCTGAAAAAGGTGTTCATGGATGGAGGCAGTGGCATTAACATCATCTTTGCCGACACCCTCAGAAGGATAAACAGACCAACGACGGACTTGGCGGCATCAGAGACCACCTTCCATGGCATAGTACCAGGGCAAGCAGTCACGCCCATGGGAACGATCACACTCGACGTCATCTTCGGCACACCCGAAAACTTCAAGAGGGAGTCGATCGACTTCGAGGTAGTCGACTGGAAGTCGCAGTACCACGCGATACTCGGGCGCCCAACCTTCGCCAGATTCATGGCGGTACCTCACTACGCCTACCTCATGCTCAAGATGCCTGGACCCAAGGGCGTCATCACGGTGCACGGCGACTTCGACCGCTCCAACAGCTGCGACCGCGAGTTCAGCAAGATCTCCGAATTCTTCGGAGTCGAAGAGCACTTCGAGGCAATGGCAGTCGACAACGACAAGACCATCTTCCCAGCCCGCAAGAAACCAGCCAAGGACGCTGCCTTCAACGCGGCTGACGACACAACGACCCATCAGGTCCACCCGACTGACGCCAGCAAGACGGTCAAAGTATCGTCGAGTCTGACTCCCGCATAGGAAGGCGCGCTCGTCGAGTTTCTACGTGAGAACTGGAGAATCTTCGCATGGCAACCCTCTGACATGCCAGGAATACCCAGGAACCTCGCCGAGCACTCCTTAAAGGTCCACAAGGACGCCAGACCCGTCAAACAGGCCATGCGACGCTTTTCCGGGCCCAAGCGAGACGAAATCAGCAGAGAAATCGATCGACTGCTGAATGCCAAGTTCATCCGAGAGATCAAGGACTCGGACTGGGTCGCCAACCCAGTCCTAGTGGAGAAGAAGAAGACGAAGAAACTCCGCATGTGCGTCGACTTCACCGCCCTCAACAAATGCTGCCCCAAGGACCATTTCCCGCTCCCGCGGATAGATCAGATCATCGACTCGACTGCAGGCTGCGAACGCCTGTCCTTCCTGGACGCCTACTCAGGTTACCAGCAGATCAGACTGAACGTCGACGATGAGGAGAAGACAGCATTCATCACACCCGACGGCGTTTTCTGCTACCAGACGATGCCCTTCGGGTTGAAGAACGCTGGTGCCACGTACCAGCGCACAATGCAAGCATGCCTCAAAGGGCTCATCGGGCAGATCGTCCAAGTCTACGTCGACGACATCGTCGTCACCACCCGCAAGGAGGACACCCTCATCGCCGACCTCCGCAAGGTCTTCGCCGCCCTCGACGAGTATCAGATCAAGCTGAACCCAGACAAGTGTGTCTTCGGCGTGCCAGCCGGAGAACTGCTTGGGTACCTCGTCTCTGCAAGAGGAATCGAAGCCAACCCTGAGAAGGTGCAAAACATACTCGCAATGCCAGCACCGACCAAGCTTCACGAGGTGCAACGCCTAGCCGGCCGAGTCGCAGCTCTCAGCCGGTTCATAAGTAAGTTGGGAGAAAAGGCCCTGCCTTTCTACCAACTGATGAAAAAGACAGACAAGTTCGAGTGGACAGAAGAAGCGCAAGTCGCGTTCGACCAACTCAAGAAAACACTCACGACTTCCCCAGTACTGGTGGCTCCACTGGAGAACGAGCCGCTATACCTCTACGTGTCAGCCACAAACAGGGTGGTCAGCACGGTACTCGTAGTCGAACGAGAAGAAGAAGGACACAGTTACCCTGTTCAGCGACCCGTCTACTACCTCAGCGAGGTGCTGACCCTGTCCAAGCAGCGCTACCCGCACTACCAGAAGCTGGCCTACGGAGTTTTCATGACTTCAAGGAAAGTAATCCATTACTTCTCCGAGCACCCGATCACGGTGGTAAGCTCCTCCGGGCTCTCCGACATCCTGACCAACCAATGCGCGACAGGACGAGTCGCTAAGTGGGTCGTCGAGCTAGGACCCTGGGGGCTGAAATACGCTCACCCGAAGTCAATCAAGGCCCAAGTGCTCCCAGAATTCACCACCGAGTGGATAGAGGCCCAGCTGCCAGATGTCCCCGACCTGTCCAACGCATGGACAATGTACTTCGACGGCTCCAAAAAGTTCAGATCAGCCGGGGCAGGAGTCATCCTCATCTCCCCCAAAGGCGACAAGCTGAAGTACGTGCTACAGATGGACTTCCCAACACCCTCCAACAACGAGGCTGAGTACGAAGCCCTAATCCATGGCATGCGAATGGCCAAGAACTGCGGCGCCACTCACCTCATGATCTACGGCGACTCCTACCTCGTCGTGCAGCAAACCATGAAGGCCTGTGACGCCATCGCCGACAACATGATCGCCTACAGAGACCTGTACAACCAGCTGGAGGGCACCTTCGACGGCTGCGAGTTGCGGCACATCGGCCGCGAAAGCAACGAGGAAGCCGACGCCCTCGCCAACCTGGGCTCAGACAAGGCGCAGGTGCCACCCGGCGTCTTCCTTGAGCGCATCACGCAGCGGTCTGTCAAACTTCGACCCACGCCCGGATCCTCCACACCATCAACGAGCACCGCCGACCCGCCAGGCAAAGAGAAGGAGCCAATGGAGGTTCTGCTCATCGAGCCCACCTGGACGAGCCCATATCTGGCGTACATGCTGCACCAGAGACTGCCAGTCAACTCAGTCGAAGCCAAGCGCATTATTCGCCGCTCGAAAGGCTTCACCATCATCAAGGGGGAGCTATACAAGCGAAGCATCTCAGGAGTCCTCAAAGGTGCGTCGACCAGTCGACGGTCAAGCCATCTGCTCGAATCACAGGCACTGCGGGCACACGCCAGCAGTCGAGCCTTAGTGGCCAAAGCTTTACGAGCCGGATTCTACTGGCCCACCGCAATGCAAGACGCAGAAGAACTCGTGAGGAAATGTCTCGGCTGCCAGGAGTTCGCCAACAAGCCGCACGCACCAGCTTCAGCACTAAAGACCATCCCACTTGCCTGGCCCTTCGCTCAATGGGGGCTCGACATGGTGGGTCCACTCAAGAAGTCCTCGCCAGGAGGACACACGCATCTCTGGTGGCAGTCGACAAGTTCACGAAGTGGATCGAAGCCGTGCCTATCACAAGTTCGACTGCCTCCTCAGCAGTTAACTTCATCAGGTCCATCATCTTCAGGTTCGGGTGCCAACAGCATCATCACCGACAACGGCACGAACTTCACAGCCGAAGAATTCAAGGACTTCTGCTCCGAGCAAGGCATCAAGCTCAACTACGCATCTGTCTCGCACCCGCAGTCCAACGGGCAAGTCGAAAAGTCCAATGGTTTAGTCTGCAAGGGCATCAAGAAGCGCCTGCGAGTACCATTGAAGCGCGCCGCAGGCGCCTGGGTTGAGGAGCTGCCGTCTGTGCTGTGGAGCCTGCGCACTACGCCAAACAGATCCACTCAGTACACGCCATTCTTCATGGTCTACGGCGCAGAAGCAGTCATGCCATGCGACATCAAGTTCGATGCACCCCGAGTGGTGGCCTACGACGAGTCCGAGGCAGAAGAAGCACTCGAGGACGACATGGATACCCTGGACGAAGCACGCGACATCGCCCTTACCCGCACAGCCGTGTATCAGCAAGACTTACGCAACTATCACGGACGGCGACTGCGGCCCAGAGCGTTCGTCCCCGGAGACCTTGTCCTCCGCCTCAAACAGAAGAAGGTGCACAAACTAGCCTCCCCGTGGGAAGGTCCATACATCGTGACAGAGGCAATTGGCGGCGGAGCTTACCGCCTGAAGGACTCGAAGACAGGGACAGTCTGCAGCAACCCGTGGAACGTGGCGCAACTGCGCCGCTTCTACGCCTAATCGACTCCCCCTTGTAACAAAGTGTACTATCTCAAGAAGCGGCAGGTTCCAGACGCACTCTTTCCCTTACCAGGGTACCTGAGGGGACTGGAAGGGTTTTAATGAGGCGGCCTGCTCGCAAAAATCAATGAAGTGATTTGTGGAACAAGCTCTCCCCTTTACTTTTTTAGTCAAAAAGCAACATAAACCTAGGCCGTCACCCGACGCACTCGGGGGCTGCGCCATACAGGTTCAACTCAAAAACCTAGGCCGCCACCCGAAGCACTCGGGGGCTGCGCCGCACAGGTCTAAGTCAAGCCTAGGCCGTCACCCGACGCACTCGGGGGCTGCGCCATACAGGTCACTCGCAAAATCCTTGGCCGCCACCCGAAGCACTCGGGGGCTGCGCCGCACAGGTCTAAGTCAAACCTAGGCCGCACCCGACGCACTCGGGGGCTGCGCCATACAGGTCACTCGCAAAATCCTTGGCCGCACCCGAAGCACTCGGGGGCTGCGCCGCACAGGTCTAAGTCAACCTAGGCCGCACCCGACGCACTCGGGGGCTGCGCCATACAGGTCACTCGCAAAATCCTTGGCCGTCACCCGAAGCACTCGGGGGCTGCGCCGCACAGGTCTAAGTCAAACCTAGGCCGCACCCGACGCACTCGGGGGCTGCGCCACAGGTCAACTCGAAAACCTAGGCGCCACCCGACGCACTCGGGGGCTGCGCCACAGGTCTAACTCGCAAAACCTCGGCCACACCGAAGCACTCGGGGGCTGCGCCGCACAGGTCCAACTCGAAAACCTAGGTCGCCACCCGACGCACTCGGGGGCTGCGCCGCACAGGTCTGACTCGCACCTCGGCCGCACTCGAAGCACTCGGGGGCTGCGCCGCACAGTCTAATTCAAAATCCTAGGCCGCACTCGATCCGCTCGGGGGCTGCGCCATACAGGTTTACAGACGTCTACAAGATACAATTTACTAACTCGGGGGCTACCCCCACCTCGACATACATACACTCATATTTCCACTTGGAAAAATTTCTTTTACAAGCTAACGCTATGCAACAGCACTCTACTGCTCTTATTCTACAGGCTCGCCCTTTGGCGCATCAAGTGGCCCTACAAGGTGCTCGCTAAAGTTCTGGACCTGCTGAATCATCTGGCGCGCAGCCGCAAGAGTATCGGCATAGTCACCCTCTCCAGGCAAGCCGTCAAGCACCTTGTGCAATGGAAGATTAGGCCGGTGCAGTCGAACGTATGCCAACGCCACGTTCGCCCCGGCAACAAGTTGAGCGTGCACGACTTCCTTCAACGCACCGCCTTCACGGAACCTCTCCAGAAGCGCAGTCAGTCCATTCGGCTGCTCGTTGTGAGGAAAGTACACCTTGTTGATCTGCCAGAGGGTTTTTCTGCAACCTTCCAAGAGCACAGCAGCCCGCCAGGTGCGATCCAGCATTCGTGCCAGTACACTACCTCTGGATTTGTTCGACCAAAACTGGCGCGCTTCGGGTGAGTCACCGGCGGCCTCTTTCTCTACTCGCTCGTCCACTCGAAGCTGCTCAGCCTTCAAGTCAGAGTTCACATCTGCATCAAGGCCAAGCATTAAGCATAGCAGGAAGACACAGAAGCCGAAGCAAAAACGCTAGAAGGCCAACCTTGCAGCTGTCGACTGATCAAGTCCATCTCGCCAAGCAGAAACTCTTCACGCTGGGAGAACGGCGCAACGGGCCGCGACCTCAATCGCTCCAGCTCCAACTCAGCACTCTTCAGCTTCGACTCGAGCTCAACCACCTTGTTCCTCATGAAGGTGATCACTCTTGGTCATTTACGCTTCGCACAGGAGCTGGAGGAGCTTGACGGCGGCGACGAGTAGGCGCAGCCGAAGTGGTGTCCTCCTCATCGTCCGCGCCAGTCGTTCCAGCAACGTCAGGAGCTTCGCCCATATCAGACTGCCAAGAATTGACAGCGTCAAGCCAGGAAAAGAATCAACATAATTCATCCAAGCCAGATATCAAAAAAGACTCGGCGACTGCACCCCCGAGGGAGCGAATTCACATTTCATCATCAGCATGTTCACTCGCACAATATAAAGTGCATTACAGACTCAAGAACCAAAAGCAGAAGAATCCTAAAAGAAAGTCTACATACAGACTCCGACTGGGAACGGCTCTTCCTAGCAGCCAACTCTGCAGCTTTGGCAATCCTCTTCTCGAAGGTGGCGACCAACTTCGCAGCTAGCTGACTCGCCTGCACCTTCACACCGCTAAGGGACGCGGTCCTGCCATCAGGCTTCCGAGGGAAGTCGCTGACAACCTTCTCAAAATCACCTACGACTTGGTGACCAAGAAGTAGCTGGAAAGTGAGCTCGAGCCGCGTACCGTCTGCGCGCGCGTGAAGTCCGCCAGGACATTCGAATTGCCTTCGAATGGAGCCGCGAGTGCGTCAACAGCAGCTGGTGGCGGCTTGTGGGAAAGATATTCCGGTGCACAGTCGCTAAGGCCTCCGTCGACTTCTGCAGTGCCGCCGTCGACTGCTGCAGCGCTGCCGATGCATACGCGCAGACGCGGTCGACGAAGCCAACAGCCTCCGCCAAGCCGACACTCTCGCTGGAAGTCCCTTCTGGAGGAGCACCTCCGCAAGTCTCTGTTCAAAAGAAATCCACACCCGTAAGACGTCAGAAGTCGAAAAAAGGCAAAGTAGGCACTGAGCCGAAAAACTTACTTCCAACAACATCTGCGAGTGCGAGCAAGCGGTCGACCTGGGTCTTCTCCAGATCATCCCGAGCTTGTTCCCGCTCTTGGGCTTCACCCAGCGACTTCTCCAGCTCCGCGACCCGCGTCTTCATGCTCTCCTTCTCGCCTACGGATCAACGGAGCAAAGTTAGCAATAAAGGCAGTCGAAGCACCCCTCGAACACAAGGGTTCACACTTACTATTCGCTGCTCCAGAGCAGTGCGGAGCTGATCCCTCTCCTGCTCCATGCGAACGAAGGCTGCGGCTCCCTCCATCTGCTGGCGATAAAATGGCTGCAGGAAACACAACCCGACTATTCCAGTCACGCGCATCTTCGGGGGCTACTCCCATCGGGAGCGCTGTACGCGCACCCGATACAGATCTTGCAGAAGGAGTCGAAGAACACTTACATGCTCAAGCAGCCCAGCGTCAACCGGAGTCGCATCAGCAGACCTCTCTGGCATGGCGGAGGTCGAAGCCTTCAAGGCCAAAACGTCACCCGCCAGAGCCTCCTCTCCGGTCGTCCTCGCAGTCTGCTCGATCATGGGAGCAGAAGTGTGCTCCATCTCACGAGGGGAAGAAACAGCAGCGCCAGTACGGTCGCTGTGACAAGAAAACTCAATTCAAGGACCCGCAAGTGAAAAAGCACACTCGACAAAAACAAAGCAATGGTTATGCGACTAACCTGACGACATCATCATCTTCACTTCCCAGGAGACGGAGGCCATCCTCGCGAACTCGGTCGGCGGTGCAGAGCCGAGTGGAGGCACGACCAAAGGTTCAGCCAGGTCACTCGGGTGCCTAGCACCCGAAGAGGACTCGCTCGTCTCTTCCTCGTTCACACCCGCCTCCTTCACAGGCGACGAGGCAGAACCAGAGTCGCCACCCTTTCGCCTCTGCCGCTTCCGCAGCGGCTCCTCGTCTTCATCATCCTCCTCCAACTCTTCACTCGGAGAGGTGGCGGAGGGAACTTCATCGTCATCAACCTCGTCCTCAGGGAACTCTGCCTCTTCATGAGGTCCATTCTCCATCAACGGAGGGAGACTGACGTAGCTCGAACGACCCTGTCAGCAAATGAAGCATTCGAGTCAAGCAAAAGATTCGACAGAAGAAGATACAAGACGAACAAAGCAAACAAAGCTCACCTCAGGCACAGGGTTACTAGGCCCATATGGCTCGACTGGGCACTTGACGTTGCACGGGTCAGCGGCTCGGAGACTAGTGATGCTCCTCACCTTCGACTCGACTGCGTCATCATCAAGCTCATTGCCAGCATCCTCACGCGCCCACATGGGTGGACGCGACTGCGCAGCGGCTGCACCCGAAGCCTGAAGAAGGTGGCGATGAGGTGAATTCCACCCGTCTCGCGCCCGAGACTCTTCAGAAGGCCACGAAGTAGCGTCAGCAAGGGCTGAGTCGCTTCCCTGTCCTCCTTCGACAGCGGGTGCGCCCACGCGTTCGTCTTCCGCAACTCGCGATCAGCCGCGAATTCAGGAAGCCCTGCTTGGTCGCACCTGATGTAGAACCACTTCTTCCGCCAGCCCTGGACGGAGTCGGACTTCTTCATCTGGAAGTAGGAGGTGTCGCCACGCACCTGGATGCCGAAGCCGCCGACTGGGTACACTTGCTTGCTCTTCCCCACGTTCCTCCTGACGAGGAATAGCGACTTCCACAGCAGCCAGTTGGGGCGATTCCCAGGAAGCACTCGCAGAGCACGAAATAGCTCGCGATGCTCAAGACGCTATTGGGAGTCAGATCGTGGATCTGAATCCCATAAGCATACAAGAGACCACGGACGAAATCGTGGAGGGGGAACCCGAAACCCCGCGGAAGGAAATCCACGAAGCACACGCGTTCCCCCTCGCGAGGAGCGGGAATACCTCTTTCCCGGAGCGCGCACCGTCGCCTTATCCGCCGGCGGCAGCAGTCCCTGCGCGCGGAGGGCCTCGAGGTCGGCCTTCTTCACCGACGATTTGACCCAGTCGCCGTCGGGCTTCTTCATCACGCTCGCCTCGGCGGCGGCGACGGCGCCAGCAGCAGCCTTCCCCCTCTTCATCGCGGCCTTGCTCATGGAGGGTGGAGACTAGAAGCTGACAGAGAGCACGCAGCACAATGGCGGAACAGAAGCAGTGGAGACGATGAAGGAATGGGGATGGATGAACTGTTCACCGCCGCGGTGAAAATTATATACCGCGCGGTCAGTCAATCCTGGCCATCCCTGCTGAAACCGCTCTCCGCAACAGCGTCTGACCGTCCACGTGTCGCGCGGAGAGCAACCGTCGCCGGCCACGCCGCCCACTACGCGCGGGAATCAAGGCGCCATCATCACACCGCGAAATTTTCGCGCCCAACGGTCAGAAAAAAGCGGCAACCGCTGTCTCCAGTCAATACTGACAGTGGGACCGCACTGTCACGTCCCATCGGACACAGAGTGCGTCAAAAACGTCAGCACTGACGTCAACCACGAAGGCGTAGGAAGTAAGCCAACGGGCTGATGGAGAACTCGAACAGTTCATTCGAGTGCAAGAAATTCAGTAAGCTCTCAGAGCTGAATAAGTTCGTACAGTAAGCCAACGAGCTGATTGAGAACTCGAACATTTCATTCGAGTGCAAGAGCATTCAGTAAGCTCCAAGTGCTGAACAAACTCGTGCAGTAAGCCAAACCGGCCGAATACACAGTAAGTCACAAAGCCAGTCGCGACTCCAAGTTGAGTCCCTTCTTTACTCCCATCGGGAGCGGGCTTTTCGACTGAAGAAAAATTGAGTTTAACCTCAATTGCAAGCAATTCAGCTTAATCTCGGGGGCTACTCCCATCGGGAGCGCTGTTCGCGCTCCCGAGTGACTCAGAACAAAAGCAGTCGAAAAATCACCGACTAAGGCTGTACTCACGGTATTTTACCCTGGAAGTAACAGTTCGACTAAGGAATCCTCCATAAGCCCTGAACGGCCGGAGTCGACCAATTTTACTCATCTCTTTCAGGAACCCGACGGCGTGCCCAGGAGGAAGGAGTCCTTTACCCGACTCTGCGATTCGACTAAGCACTCGGGGGCTCCTGTCGTGGGGTCACTCTTCGACTACCCCACGGTGGGGATACCTGGGTCACGCCAAGCCCATCAACCTTATGACGAGGGCCCAAGGAAGGCCCAAGGAGGACGACGTGCGGCCCAAGATAGTCGACGCTAGGTCATGCGACCCCGCCATGCTTGTAAGCGCCATCGGCACCGTTCACCTGAGACCTAGCCTACCATATAAAGGCTAGGAGGGTCCTTCGTCTAGGGTACGCTCATAGCCGCCACACAAACCCTAGCGAGATTGCCATCTCGCCATTGTAGCCACAACTCGCCATCAATAACCAGACAAGCAGGAAGTAGGGTGTTATCCTCCGGGAGCCTGAACCTGGGTAAACGCCTTGCTTGTCAGCCGTCGTGATCACCAGCGCTCATCTCTCTCCCCCTCAATCAACCCGGGGTACACAACCCAGGGATTTGCCGAGTCCACCCCTCGACAGTGCCTTTTTCTTTTCTTTTTGATTGCACAGTATAACCAAAGGGAATGTATTTTGCGAGTATTTATTAAATTTTAATTCATAATTAGACGAAGCGCACCTAGAATGTATACAAATATTAGGCAATTTGAATTGTTTAAGTTTGTTTGTGGTGGAATTCAAATTTGAGAATGTCGACATTTGTAATTTGTGTAGATTTGGGAATCGTTAGTATGCAAAGAGAGTTCATGTTTGCAAATTGGCTAGATTTCGAGAAGTAGGCAAATTAGAAAGTTATTTAGTTTCGTTTTTTTTCAAATTTGGAATTGTGCACGGTTCACTGAAATTTTGCACGATGCACTGAAATTTAGAAAATGTTTGCACCTTGCCTAATTACACCTTGCCTAATTGCAAATTTGTTTAAATTTCAGTGGGATATACCATGGTATGGAAAATTTAAGTCTGGAAAATATGTGCGCCAAAATTTCTTTAGTTTTGGATTTATTGAAATTTGGGAGAATTCTGAACTTTAAATTTAATTAAATTGCGTACGGCGTACTGGAAATTAGAAAATGTTTGCACCTTGCCTAATTACACGTTGCCTAATTTAAAATTTGTTTAAATTTCAGTGGGAAACACCGTGGTATGGAAGATTTAAGTTTTAAAATTGTTTAGTTTTGAATATAATGAAAGTTGGGAGAATTTTAAATCTGGGAGAATTTTGCATTTTAAGTTTAATTAAATTTTGTTTTTTAAAATACCGTCGTGTAGAAAACTCAAATTTGGAAGTGTGCATGGTGCACTGAAATCTAGAAAATGTTTGCACCTTGCCTAATTACACCTTGCCTAACTAAAAATTTGTTTAAATTTCAGTGGGAAACACCGTGGTATGGAAAATTTAAGTTTAGAAATATGTGCGTCAAAATTTCTTTAGTTTTGGATATACTGAAATTTGGGAGAAATTTGAACTTTAAATTTAATTAAATTGCGGACTTTAAAGTATTGTCAGAAATATGTGCGTCAAAATTTCTTTAGTTTTGGATATATTGAAATTTGGGAGAATTTTGAACTTTAAATTTAATTAAATTGCGGACTTTAAACTATCGTCATGTGGAGAACTCAAATTTGGAAATTTCCACAATAAAATTCGGTTGGATTTCGGTGCACAAATACCATCGCGTAGAAAACTCAAATTTGGAGTTGTGCATGGTGCACTGAAATCTAGAAAATGTTTGCACCTTGCCTAATTAAAAATTTGTTTAAATTTCAGTGGGAAACACCGTGGTATGGAAAATTTAAGTTTAGAAATATGTGCGTCAAAATTTCTGTAGTTTTGGATATATTGAAATTCGGGAGATTTTTGAACTGTAAATTTAGTTAAATTGCGGACTTTAAAGTATCGTCAGAACTATGTGCGTCAAAATTTCTTTAGTTTTGGATATTTTGAAATTTGGGGGAATTTGAACTTTAAATTTAATTAAATTGCAGACTTTAAACTATCGTCATGTGGACAACTCAAATTTGGAAATTCCACATTAAAATTTGGTTGGATTTCGGTGCACTGAAATTTAGAAAATGTTTGCACCTTGCCTAATTAAATGTTTGTTTAAATTTCAGTGGGAACGCTGTGGCATGGAATATTCAAGTTTGGAATTTTGAGTGTCAATCTTTGTTTAGTTTTTGAATAAGTTGAAATTTGGGAGAATTCTGCATTTTAAATTTATTTAAATTTCAGAGTCTAAAAAGAAGGAGAGGGGAAAAAAATAGAGGGAAAAAAAAAGAAAGGGCCGAGCTGGCCGAGCCAGCTGCGCAGCAGCCAGCCAGCCCGGCCCAACAGGCGACCCATCGGGCAGGCCCACCCCAGCCGCGGCGTCACGCCGACGTCACCGGCGGCTGGGTTCTGCCGCGGCGGGGAGGAGCTCGCCGGCGGCGCGCCGCCGCGTTCTGGCACGCGCGGCTGCCCGCGTCCGACGCGCGTCGTCGCGGCCAACCCGTAGATGGCGGCGCTGCCGGGTTTGGGTCGCCGGAGCGGCGCCGGCGACGCACGGAAACGGCGGAGGCCATCGCGGACAGCGGCGGCGATTCCGGCGCGGCTGCGCTGTCCTGGCGGCCGATTTCCGGCGAGGAGGGAGAGCCGGTTGCGGCGGAGCGCTCCGTGTGGATCGATTTGAAGGAGGAGCAGTGCAGCGGCGGGGCGAGGCGGCGGCGCCGGCGGCGATTTCGAGCGCCGCGGGAGAAGAAGGAGGAGGAAGGGGAGGTTTGTGCCATTTTTACAAAAAAGATCCCGGAGTTTCACGTAATTGCAAACAGGTCCCTCGCGACGTTTTTTCTGTGAAGGGTGTGGAATTTCTGGGAGCCCTGTTCTTTTTTGCAAAAAACGGCAGCGCTGTGTGAGGATGACAGGTGGAGCCCACCTCGTACTGTAGAATACTGTAGATTTCTACAGTCTCCACTGTCGCTGCTACAGTTGGTGGAGCGCGGAGAGGGCGAGGATCTTCCCAACTTTAGATTCTCTCATGAGTAGCAAGCATCACATAGAGTTTTTTTTCCGTCACATAACTCGTACCCACAAGCATAATAATGATATGGAGAAACTAAAAGCAATTTCTAATGTAGCATCTTGACGTGGATCTTCATCCCTCTCTCGCAGTCGCCGGGAACGCCGGATATGAAGGAGGTGGCACCGCCCATTAACACGACGTAGTCATGGCCGGAGGTGAAGTTCCTCCAGCTGGGGACATCGCCCGCTAGTTTACATTCCTCATATTCTTTTGTGCTAACCTCCAGCACGGTTTGCTTCTTGGGGTCATAGTTGAAGACAAGAAAATCGCCAAATTGGAAGGCTTTGCCCTTCTCCCAGCCGGAGACACCGAGGCTCCATCCCTTGCCGTCACCGACGATGTGCTCCCTGCCCATGTCATGGGCCACCGTAGCCGACATGGACAGAAAAATCATATAGGCAGCGGCGGCGCCAAAAAATGCATGCGCCATCTTTGGCATTGCTACTCTTTCGATTTGAGAAGAAGACACCGGCTTGTGAAGCACACAAACGTGAGAACTCTTTTGTGAGGAGTTGGATGGCCTCCGGTTTCTAGGCACCTATTGGATGGCCTCCTCCACCCATAGAAGGAGAATTTCAATTAGGATATAAATTAGGAGTTAATACATGCCATTAATCATCATTAAATGGTGATGATTTACTACCATACGAAAAATGATTGTTTTATGAGATACTCCAACGAAATTATTAATGCATTTAGACAGCCCATCGCCGTCCAAGATGATGGAATGTGGGCATACGCAAAACATGGCGAGATCCATAAGTTTGACACAATCGGTTCATTGTTGTTGAACCGGAATTCCCTTTTTTTTTCAGGGATCTGGGATGGAGTTCCAATGCAAGAAGATCCCAGGCCCCCTTGATCTGAATGCAAGCTAGATTGAACATTACATTACGGAAAAAAATTGTTTTAAGAAGAAAGCAAACAAAAAAATAAATAGAGATAGTCAGTGACAACCCTGATCATGGTCGTCCCTACAGCGTGTGTAGTATCGCGACCTGCTTTCGGAGGTGTCTACGCGGTTGGAGCCTGCGGCGAGGGGGTTGTTTTCCCAGCATGGATGACAACATAATCTTCAGATCTGCCCTCCATCTTCATAGACGTCTTTACAATTTCTCATTATGAAAATAATTCGCATGTTTATTTTGTTGCTTGGAGACTTGTAAACTTGTTGGGGCTGTGTGCATACTAACTTTGCAGAGGCCTGGTGTAATGCTTAAAACTTTTATGTAATAAAGATCTCTTTATCAAAAAAAGTGGACAACCCTGAGTAACTAGGGGCCCTTTTGTTTGGGCTGGTTGTGGCTGGCTGTGGGTGCTATGCAGAAAAGCTGCTGTGCAGGGAAAGCTACTTTTCTGAGTGGAGCTCTTTGGCAACCCAGCTGGTTGTCTGACTGTGAACTATGAAATTGTCTGAAACACACCTACATTTATAAAATGATGTATTGTTGCTGTTTCGCGTGTAATAATATATGCATCACTATAATTCGAGACAAACTTCATAGCCATACAATTTTCATTACATAACCATCACGAATAAAGATGTATTGTCTAAAATATATTAACAAGAATAAAACAAATATATCCGAGAATGTATGATAGTATAAATCATTTCAATATTCATTTTTTCCATTCCAAATTTGAGATACTTGAGTCAACACATCAAGAACAGACAAGCTCGCCCGGAGCTCCGGCGGCAAATTAATAACAGCCTTCTCCATTGCAAATTAATAACTAGCTATAACACAAAAACTACACAATTATCATATGAAATTATTTTCCAATCCAATCGATGTAGTGAGCAAGCATCAGCAATTATGTACAACCTGTACGTATGTACAGGAACTACAGATCTATGGCCAGCAGCAAGTATCCACTACAGCAGGCCAGATTTGGCCTCCCCTTGCTGATCCAGATAATGGAGAAAATGGGAAGGGGCTCGGCCGGATTTGTCCTCAAACCAAGCTGAACGGCGGCGGGGCGCTCGGTCGAGGACGGCCCAGAACGACCAGCTCGGTCGACGGCAAGCTCAGTTCGAGGACAGCGCGGTCCGGGGCGTCGAGGACAGCGCGGGCCTTGGCGTCGAGGACGGGGGCGTCGAGGACGGAGCAGTCGCCGGCGGGGGCGGGGGGCGGCGAGTTGGTGTGGCGGCGCGGGTACGGGCAGCGCGAGGAACCCTATCGCCTATCCCTCCGCTCGCTCGGTTTGCCCGGGGAAAAAAGAAATTATGGCTCGGGCTTGGGGTTCCTTCGTGGGTTGCCGCGGGGTGGCAGTTTTCGTGTAATAAACAGCAACGAAATGACCACAGTTGGAAGCCCCTTCGGATGGTTAGATAGGAAGCTCGGGAAGCACCTTCGGAGGTGCTTTTTTCCATCTGAAGGAAAGGGAGCTGCGTTGGGAAAAGCCCAATGCGAAGCCGACCCTTTTGCAGGGGCGGCGCTAGGGGTATGCCCCTATCTGCCGTGGAATACCCAAGTATTTGACACACACAAAAAATGTATATGTTAGGCCCAGCCCATCAAGGAAGAAACGCAATCTCAGCCCATACAGCACGCACGCCCTCGCTCGCTCGCTCGCATCGCACAGCACGCACGCCGTCTGCCCTCGTTGCTCTGCCCTCTCCCCTTTCTTGACCTCGACTAAGACAGCCGCCGGCGCCGGCCGATGCAGACTGGAGCAAGCGACGCCCCCGCGCCCGCGGCGGCGCCCCGCCCCACGCCCGCCCGCGCCTCTCCCCCTGCGTCCCCGCGGCTCCCCGGCCCCGTCCCCCGCCCGCCCGCGCCTCTCCCCCTGCGTCCCCGCGGCTCCCCGGCCCCGTCCCCGCCCGCCCGCGTTCCTCCTCTTCGGCCGAGCGCAACAGCGCAGAAGGTAAGGCCAGCCTCGCCCCCATTTTTTGTGGATTGATTTGCTATTGCTAGTTCGTTTTCTTGACTAGTATTTGAGTAGATGTAAGATTTAATTTTCTGTTTTACTTGATTTCTTGTAATGTAGATGAAGAAAAAGGGGATTGCTGGCAATTGTTTTTTTTTACTAGTGTTTGATTCATATATTACATTTAGAGCAAAAAAAAATTTGGATGGAATACCCAGGCGCCATTTCCTGGCGCCGCCACTGCCCTTTTGTTTCCTTTGCCCAGCTTTTTTCTGTGGAAAGCTCTCAAAAGCTGAAACAAGGGCCCTAGAGTAGTAACATGTTGATGTTACTACTCTATGTTACTAACTTCACAGTGGGGAGTAACATATGTGTGATGTCATATAAGGCTTTATTTATTAGGCTATAGACTCATTTTGTCTTGATAAGTGTGATGTTACAGTAACTAGCTAAGTTACCACAAACAGCTCTCTTCTCATTAACTACATGCCACATAACCAAATTTGTCTTGAAATATGCGATGTTAGAGCATCTCCAACCACACCCCTAAAACTGTCCCCAAAGCGGTTTATTATGATTTATTTATGTCCGGGCGCGTCTGGGCGCGTCCGACACGTCCGGCACACCCCAAACTCTCTCCGCATATGGGGTGAGTTTGGGGTGTGCCGGACACGTCCGGGCGTGTCCGCATGCCCACTGTGGACCATTTTTTCCCTTTCTTTTCCTTTCTTTTGTCCTTCTTTAATTATTCTCTCTCCTTCTCCACCAATCACATGCAAGGTCCCCACAATTTGGGGTGACATTTGGGGACCATGGTTGTAGGAGGTCATTTTTTAGTGTGATCCGCGGACAGCCATCCGGACGTTTAGGGGATGAATTTGGGGGCCTCGCTTGGAGATGCTCTTACTACCTAAGTTATTACCACTGTGACCAGTCAAAACATCTTGAGGAACTCTAACCAAACTTGTTGAAGTAAAAATGTATGCAGATTCACAATATGTAACAAAACCAGTGCAAGCAAAAAACGTTGTCTTGAATCTTTAGACCGTAAAGAATGCTCTTCGGCGCGTCAAAGAAGTGAAGTACACATTATATAAACATTGACTTTAAATGAATCAACACTCAAGATCACTGAAACAAGAATTTTATCTCATCATCCAATCCCACGATTAACTTTCAACTCGAGAGCATGCATCAGTTTGTAGTTGGGTGCACTTATAAACCACACTGCACCATACTTGTGCATCCCAACACCACGAACAACCCTTGGCATGGAACCAAAAAAATCAGGAAGTAGATTTAGTTTAAACTAAGACAGTAATATCAACATATTACTTATTTATAGTCGATCAACTCATGCTTTGGCATTCCTCTATAAAATTAGGAATTTACAGTCAATTTCAGTTCATCTTCCTCAAGTCTGACGCCCCTCCCACTTACGTAATCATCATCATCATCACGGGTATTACTAACTATATTAAAGCTGGCCGGATCGGCGGCCTCGCAGCTCCCCGGGCACTGTTTGGTACTGTAGAAAATGAACAGTGTTCAACAGTGCTCGGGTGGGCCCCACCTGCCAGCGTCACGTCGCGTGGTCATTTTGCAAAAAGCGACAAGCGAGGCCAGATTTTGCCCCGCAGACCTCCACTTTTACGGAGGGAAGGACCTAAACGCAATTCGTCGAAATCTCAGGGACCTCCGTGCAAAAAGTTTCGCAGACCAGCCCCTCCCCTCTCTCTCTCCCCGCGCGAGCCCGCGGCCGGCGGCGCCGCCGGCGCGCATCGCCGCTGCCACGGCCCTCTCCGGTCAAATCATGACCCACGGCAAGCTCGCGGTCGCCGCCCCTCCCTCCTCCCCTAGCGCTGTGTGGCGGCACGCCGCATCGGCGGCGGAATCGCCGGCGCCGTGCCGCGGCTTCCTTCGCCGCTTCCGTGCGAGGCCAGCGGCGTTCCGGCGAACAAGAAGCGGCGGTGACGCCACGTCCGAGCGCGCCGCGTCGAGGCGCATCCGTCGCGCGCACGCGCGCGTCTCGGAACGCGTGGACGCGTCGCCGGCGCCGCCGTGCTCCGCCCTGGCCGCAGTGGCCGCCGATGACGGCTGACGTCAGCACGACGTCATTTGCGGCCCCACGTGTCAGCTTTTTTTTTTACAGAAAAATGTTTAAATTTGCAAAATCAATTACTTCAAATCTACCCACCAGAAAAATATGAAAAAAATATCAAAATAATCAGAAGAATACATGCTATCTATTTATGGCAAAATACATTTATTTTTGAATATTTTAATTTGCTAAATAAACCTTCGCAAATTTTAAAATACAGCTCCAAATCAATTCGAACCAGATTCAAAAAAAAAATGAAAAACAAAATAGCCATTCCAAATAGTTTGGGACCTTATCCAAATTATTTCAAATCTAAATTACATCAAGGCAGGTGGGCCCCACTGCCTGACACAAATTCCAGAAAAAGGAAAACAAATTACAAATTCAGTAGCTTTAAATTTACACACCATGAAAATGCAGAAAAAGTAAAGCAAAATGGAGAAATAAAATAAATGGTGTCTACGTACGCCATACGATCAAAATTTTAAATTTAAATGTTTCTAAACTTTTAAATAACCCCCCAAAACTTAACGTTCCGTAAATGTTAGACGAATTATAATCTGAATACCTTCCCAATTTACCGAATTTTTGAAATCCAACCAGCTTTTAAACGTAAACATTTTTACAATCCCAGTAATTTCCAAATTTGAAGAACTTTCAAATGCAAGCGCTGCCAAATTTAAAGTATTAATTACACTGAATCAGATTTGATGAATGCTCACAAATTGCATTCTCCCTAATTATATCTCGAGATATTCGAAATGACAAATTGCTTCTTTTCTTTTACATGTTTTGATTTTTTTTTCTAATCTCTTTTCTTTTTTGTTGCCTTCTCCCATGGTCACCAAGCTTACATATTTACTGACAATTCATCTCCTTACAGATTTCACATTTCAATTTGGAGCCATAGTTAATGATTTCAATTGTACTAACATATTTAGAGGTAATATAACTTAAAACTCTTTAATTATGTAGTTAAATTTTAAAATACATGCCTTCATAAATATTTAAAGAAAATGCAAATTCATTTTCTCTACTTACGGAATGAATTTTTAATTGAACTTAATGCATGCTCACACAATATATTCTCACTGATTGTTGGATTAAATTTGCTATTTAAGAAAAACCTTAAATACATGATATGAACCAAATAGATTAATATTTAGAAACGATACTATAAATGAACTTCTTACAATTATGCAGCTAAATCTAATAACTGTTCATATTGAACTAACCTTTCTGTAGTTTGACAGTTAAATTTACATAGATGAACAAACATACCACACAATTCGCAACAAAAAATAATTGTTGACTACTTATGATATACAATCCAATTTCAAATATGACTATTTAGAAACTACAAAGCATTTTTTAGATGCGCACATTTCCAAAATTGAAATTTACCACGCGAACACGACGTATGCCGCAGGGAGAAATCAAAACTATCACAACAATACAAATTTCGAAGTATAAACACTTTTTTTTTAACAGTAAACTTTATTTGCATTCCCAATTTTTCTTTAAACAATAAACTTTACTTGCATTCCCAATATTCCGATATTCCATATAATATATCGAAAAGACTAAAGAAAAAACTCTACATATTTACAACAAAATACAAATATACGTGAGTATTTCAATTTGGCCAATATTTCCACACCATACAACTAAACTTTCCCCAAATATGGATTCACATTCAAATGGATTTCTCTGACTTCAATTAAATATTGACGTCGAAATACAAACATGTTTGAACATTTCAATCCGCTAAAAATTTGAAAATTCTACAAAATACTTTGAAAAATCTCAAAAAAAAAATGCTACCTACCCATAACAAAATAAAAACCTGCTTGAACATTCCAATTTGGCCAACATTTTGTTTAACAGAAAAAATATTGTACAAAAAAAAATATTCACCAAGGGCGTGGCGTCACGCCACGCCAAATTCAACTAGTTGGGCTCAAATCCTGGCCGGATTGGGATTAAACGAACAAAGCATTAAGCAGCTCCAATTCCAAGACCGAGATGCATCCATTAGGTCCTGCCACATATTTCTGTTCATATGAAAATGCAAATCTTTGTTTTTTTGCTGGTAAGAAAAATGCAAATCTTGATGGAGGCCCATCGCAGACCAGGCTGATTTTGCCGTGAAATGTGACTGTGGCGGCCCATCTCTACGCATCCATCTCTGTAGTCTGTACACAAGAGCTCGATTCCCTTTTCAAAGAAAAAGAAAAAGCTCGATTCCCGTCGATCCCAATACCCAACTGAAACATCTCCGCTCGCCGCCGGCGCCGCCGCTGCCCCAGCCTGCGGCCATGCTCCGCCTGCGAAGCTGCATCCTCACCCGTATGCTCTCTTACCCCTCCACCACCTATCCCATCTCCCCCTTCCACCGCCTCCTCTCAACCACGGTTCCGGCAAGCCCCGCCTTCGCCGTCGAGGACTACCTCGTCGCCACCTGCGGCCTCACCCGAGCCCAGGCCCTCAAGGCATCCACCAAGCTCTCCCATCTCAAGTCCCCCACCAAGCCCGACGCAGTCCTCGCCTTCCTCGCCGGCCTCGGCCTCTCTAGCGCCGACGTGGCCGCCTCGTCGTCAAGGACCCGCGGTTCCTCTGCGCCGGCGTTGAAAGAACCTTGGCCCCCATCGTCGCCGGGCTCACCGGCCTCGGCGTATCCCGTTCTGATATCATGCGCCTCGTCTCACTGGCCGGCCAGAAATTCCGAAATAAATCAATCGTGCCCAACCTGCTGTACTACCTCTCTCTCTTTGGCTCCATCGAGGATATGCTCCGGATGCTCGAGCGCAACGTCCTCCTTTTCTACTCCTATAAAAACCACAGTTGGTGATGATGGTGTGCCTGCCATCTTTCATCCAGGATCGTTCGATTTATATCTAACGGACAAGAACATCCACATTACACATTTGCAGATAACCCCTTGTGTTCCTATCTCTCCCCCACCTCATCCAACCACCTGAAAATGGGGAAAAGTCCATGAGAAAAAAAATAAAAAAAACTCGATTAAATCCAAATGGTCCCTGGTAAAATTATTGATAAATGTGATGAATAATGATACATTTGCTTTATTTAATATCCATGTAACTTGTAAGGGTTAAAATAAATAATGAACGTGGCAACGCACGAGCATTCAACTAGTCTCATTCAACATTGAAAGGGATGTCAACCCGACAACCCCAAAGTTGCGTTACTACAGGACTGCGGGCTAGGTGTTTGTGATATTGCCAAGCTGTGCCTGTCTTGCCCATGGTTGCTCACCTGCAGGGTGGAACGCGTCCGGGCGATGGTGGCATGTGCCGAAGGCCTCGGTGTACCCCGTGGCTCTGGGATGTTCAAGCATGTGCTTCATGCTATTCAATTTCACAGCGACAAGCATGTCCTTGCAAAAGTGGACTACTTGAAGAAGACGTTGAGGTGGTCGCATGCTGAGGTTGGCATTGCTGTGTCTAAGGGTCCCTACTTGCTGAGAACCACCAAAGCCATGCTGCAGCGCTCGTCAGATTTCCTCGTCTCTGAGGTGGGGCTTGAACCGGCCTACATTGCTTGTCGCCCGGCATTGCTCTCTTATAGCCTCGAGGGCCGGCTCAGACCCCGGTATTACGTTGTAAAGTTTCTTAAGGAGAATGAACTGCTAGAGCACAAGCGGAGCTACAATACAGCAGTCTGTGTGTCTGAGAAGGTGTTTGCCGAGAAGTACATATGGCCTCACAAGGAAGCTGCACCTCACCTCGCTGAAGACTATGCAACAGCTTGCAGGGGCGAAATGCCGACTAGATTCAGATTTGCATGAACCTGCAAGAATGAGCTATGAGAACCGATAACTCGGTATGGCACAACTAAATTTTCATTGTGCATATTAAACTGGTAATTCCTGATTCGGTGTTCTTTTCCTGATTGTTCGATGGTTTAACGCTATAGAATGGCTGTTATGGCTAATGCCTTATAAAACTGATAGTTTGATTTCTAAACCCCTATATGTTGATGTCATCATCCAGTTGAGAAGAAAGCATCTTCTTCAGCAATTTCTGATAAGGAGAACTCTGAGTATATTTGTGTGCCTTGCTTCGGTTTGAAGTTTGTCAGTAGTACAATTGCAGTTCAATCTTTAAGATTATTGTTAGAAATATATTTATATTAGGTGTATGTCTACTTTCTGTGTTTTTATTTCTGCCCTTGTCCACTAGAAGACATGCACCCAGCTAGTTTCGTGATAGTTGTTTGCCACGGAAAGTGGAGGAGCTAACTTACCCGATCACAGGACAGTGGGATGTGGAGCCAATGGAATTTGCCTGGAGGGTGCTGAAATTATCCTGTATTTTCCCTTCATTGAGCTGATTGATGACTGGCCGGCTTTGGCATCCGGATGGAAGATGAATTCTCGCTCTCATGCCTGCTTATAAGCTGGGTACTGGGATCAGAAGCCGTGCAATCAATGTGGTCCAGGACCGATGGTTTTCCTCCGAGGATGGCATCCCAATGCTCAATTCGCTTTGGCGAGGATGGCTCTGCCGTATCTCTTCCTCCGACGTTAGGTGGTTTGTCGATATTGGAGGTACCTCGACCTGAAAGACATGTCCGTTTTATATCTTTTGGAATGCAGATCAGGGAAGGTATTAACTGAGCAGGTATGGAAGCTTGATCACGATTTGCAACTAAATATGTGGGTCATGCTCTGGGTTGGATGGAGCACAAGGCTCAAGTTCAATGAGCAGAAGAAATTGGGAGAAGCCACGTTTTTTCCATCGGGTACACAGCCAGCGCATTCAGAAAGTTGGAGCCAGAGAAGCATGATTCTAGAGGATGTGAAGTATGATGGTGGCTTAGAATATCAGCTGTACAGAGATTTGTGATGGTGGTGTAGCACGATGCCTGGCGGCCGGTGATAGATTTGGCTGGAGTACCTCACCAGTTATTATTTTTCCATCTCGTAAGAGTAGCATTCATGCAGGCGCATCTACAAGGGCAATCCATGTTGCTGTTGATCCCTTTTTTCGAAAAACGCTGTTGATACCTGTAGGGAGATATACAAAATACAGTGCTCAAAAGGACGTTGAAGTTCATACGCAGGATTATGTATGCTGAGTTGCCATGGGCAAATAACATCATTATTATTTTGCTCCTCTAAGCAAATGCAAGCGTAAAATGTTTTATGTTTAAAGTTCAGTTCAGTCCATGGTAACATGCTGTCGATAGCAAAACTTGCATGACTTGCTTTATAAATTATGTTTCATAGATGATCATCTTGCACAGCTCGGAAATGAACCGGAACTAGAGCCTCGTTACTTCTACTTTGAGAAATCCTATAATTTTCTCACTTACCCTCACTGGTCCAATCTCTTCTACTCTGCAGGTTTCATAAAGAATGCACAGAACGCTCAAGAAAATGAACATGCCAAATGGTCAAGTTTCATAAGCCTGCAACAGAAAGACTTTTCAGGCATCGCTCAGGCTACTTGCAGTCCAGGATTCTCATTCAGGGTGCTATAGAATGCCTGTTATGGCTAATGCGTGACAAAACTGATAGTATGATTTCTGAACCCCTATATATTGCTGTCGTCATCCAGTTGAGAAGAAAGCATCTCCTGCAGGAATTTCTGAAAATGTGAACTCTGAATATATTTGTGTGCCTCACTTCGGTTTGAAGTTTGTCGTAGTACATTGCAGTTCGATCTTTAAGATTATTGTTAGAAATATATTTGTATTACGTGTATGTTTAGTTTCTATCTTTTTTATTTCTGCCCTGGTCCACTAGAAGATATGCACCCAGCTTGTTTGGTGGTAGTTGTTTGTCACGGAAAGTAGAGGAGCTAATTTACCTGCTCATAGGACAGTCAGATGTGGAGCCTATGGAATCTGCCAGGAGGGTGCTGAATTTATCCTGTATTTTTCCTTGAGCGCCTTTATGAAAAAAAGTAGCATATCAAACCTCATGTTACAACATCTCCTACCGCAGCCCTCATTTGCCCCCAAACGCCCGGGCGGACAGCCGGACACGGCCTGGGCAGAAAACGGTCACCTAACGCTTTCCTCAAAGAAAGGCCAAACGTCCGGACTGTCCGGCAACCCTCATACCCAGCCCATATATGAGGGGTGGGTGGGTATCGGCCGCCCGGACGTGTCTGCCACGTCGGACCCGAGAGTCCCGGGCCACCCCAAATCACACCAAATTGGACAGAACCCTCGATGGCTCCCTCATCCTCCCATTCCCTCGCTCGCGTTGTCCCTTCCTACCTTCGCCCCCGTTCCCATTAAAGCCCCGCCGTCAGTCCAAACCCGCAGAGAAGGGAGCCAAACCCTACGCGTTCGCCGCTGCTGCCCCCGGACACAGTCGCACGGTACCCACGGTACGTTTTGCATCGCCGGGCATACACTTCGCCCGTCAGGTGTTCGTCAAATTGCGGGAACTAGTTTGGGATTGTTTTAGCTAATTTTTAGGCCATGGGTTCGTCCGATGGTGAGTATGTTAACGAGCTAGTAGATGAGTTCATGTACAGTGAGTTCATCGAGGGTGGGGATGATTGCGAGATCGATGAGGACGACGAAGATGAGTAGATAGCCGCGGCGATGAGCATCCTTGAAGAAGTGGAGAAGAAGGAGGAGAATGTCCTCAACATCAGGGGATCGATAAAGGGCAGGATAATTGTGACCTGTGATCTCTACAGGGACTATGTTAGCCCCAATCCACTCTTCCACAAGGGTTTTACCGCCGACGCTTAATTATGGACGAGCTCAAGGTTGTTCTGGTGCGTAGAGGAAGAAGTGCCGAAGTTCGATGACTACTTTTCGTTGAAGAAATATTGTTGCGATCAACTTTCATTCTCTCCTATGCAGAAATGCACGCCGCTTTGAGGATGCTTGCCTTTGGCAAAGCCGCGGATGCCATTGATGAGTATATTCGGATGTGAGATAGCACATGCATTGAGTCTATGGTCAAATTTGCATACGTTGTGGTGAAGGTGTTCGGACCGAAATATCTGGGAGAACCCAATGCCGATAACACGGAGAAGCTAGTGGCTATCGGAGTATCAAGAGGATTTACAGGTATACTTGCTTCCGTGGATTGCATGAATTAGCAATAGAAAAACTGCATGTAGATTTGCGTGGACAATATCAAGATCACTGCAAAGAGACCACTATCATACTAGAAGCAGTGGCATCAAAGACTTGTGGGTTTGTCATGCGTTTTTTGGCACGCCTAGTCCACACAATGACATCAATGTTCAGCGATCTCCACTATTAAAGAGACTTTGTGATGGGATACTCCATGGTCCAACTGCACCGTCAACGGACATGACTACGCCATGAATCCAAATTAGAGCTGCACAAGAATCTGGTAGGAAAGATATAAAGGGCATTTAGAGTGCTCCAAACTCGTTGGGTATTGTTCGTGTAGCTGCAATGATGTGGGATCCGGAGACATTTTGGCAAGTGATAAGTTGTTGTGTAAGCTTGTACAAATTGATTGTGGATGTCGAGGGGGAAGAGGCATCCCGCACAAATGATTTTGAGAAGATCGGAGAACCTGTACGCCTCTTGGAAACAAGATGTACAACATGTTCTAAACTTCTTAAGATGCATCAAAACTTCAAGATCAAAAAGCGCACGTTCATCTACCTAATGATCTTGTATACCATATGTGAATCTTTACCGAAAATCAGTGAATTTAAATTTGAATTTGACACTAAGAATATTTTTATGTATTTTCTTTATAATCTTAATAATTTTATCAAAAACTGAACTATGTTTTATATTGATTCAAATAATCGCTTGATGGACGTGCATGGATTTGAGATTTCCAATTTGAGGTGTGTGGTTCGAACGACACACCTTTCCACATGTCCGGACAAGTTCGTGAACAGATAGAGGCCGAAATTTGCTATTCCGGTTGGAGACGCTTGGACAGAGTTCGGACTGAACAGATCTCTACTATATAATATCGTTAAGCGACCGTGGCGTTGGTACGTGGTACGTCCATTGTTTCGTTTGGTACGTGTTTGATCGCTAGCTGTGGGCCTTTCTACCTTGTCTGCTGGCGATTCCCTGGTGTGGGCCGGCCCAATCAAGAGTCGAGACGGACTCCTCCTGATTTCCGCAGCAGGAGCCACCACGATCGGTAAAAAACCCAGCATGGCATCGTCATCCCCCAACGCAATAAAAGAGAAACAAAACCCGATCCCCCGACCACGATCCCCACGCGCTCCCCTCTCACGGCCCTCCTCCGACGTGGGCGACGCTGCCACACGACCCCGTGAGTCCATGACTGAAGGTCGCCGCCACCATCAGCCGTGAAGCCCGCTGCAGCTGTCCCCGGCGACACGCACGGAGTATACATCCCCCGTTTTAGTCCCCGACGGCAATAGATTGATCCAAGAATCAACGTCTCTGCGTCGGCGGCAATAGATTGATCCAAGAATCAACGTCTCTGCATGGTGGCTTGCTGAACATACGTTCCTCCGTCGATCTCCTGTCTCCTCCGGCGTCGTCGACGCGAAGGTTGGGCAGAGGAATTCCTCCCCACAGCTTGGGCCTGCACCGCCGCATCTGAAGGGAACGGAGAGTCAGCGGCCAGGGAATAAGAGAAGGGAAGGGCCGGAAAGAGTCGCGCCTCGCGCGCCACCCATGTCGCTGCATCGATGTAACCGTCCAGCTCGAGCGGAAGGCAGGCCGAGGAGATGGAGAGGAGGAACATGAGGAATATCTGCTTCGGGCATGCGGGGTTTGTGACCAGGTGCGAGAGGCTTTAGAACATGTCCTCATCTCCTTCGCTGCCAAACCAGACTGAGGAAGATTTTTTTAATGCAGGAAGATGTGGGAGGAGAGCTTGAAGTGCACCATTGATTCCCGGCACAAGCATGTGTTTGTCTATGACCTTCAGATTAGAGTTTGTTTTCCTTTGTTGTAGGTGTTGTAGCCTCGTGTTCCGATTCTGTTCAGATTACCATTTTTTTAGAGCACCAATGAGGTTTTGATTCCACTCCATCAAGCCTGATACTCGACATGGTGAGCCGACAATTTTATCTCTCCACGGGAAAATTAACATTATGTTGTTTAGAGGCTCAGTTTAATTAATATATATTTTATATAACTATATTACCTTTGTTGAAATTTTTGGTTTATGCCCATTTCGAATCCGAGTTCGAGTGCTCCACCGTACCATGTCCAAATCCGATATAAGCCGATATGATTCGAATCCGCTACCGTCTCACTTCCAAATCAGAAATGCTTTTATTGATACATGTGCGTTGCTATGGTGAAAGAAATCCGCGGTAGAGCAGACATGTTACCACATGTTACCACATGTATAGAAAATAATTTGTAGGTTTTATGTTTTTACTCAATTGTTTCAATCTCTCAAATTTTGCAGCCTTACATTACTTGTCGCTAACTCGATCGTGTTGCTTGTACAGAAACGCAAAAGAAGAAGATATTTGCTTAAACAACCTGATGACGTGATTGTTTCTTTTTTTCACACTTATCACCCGTTGCAACGCACGGGCATTTTGCTAGTAGATGTTAGAATTTGCCTATTTTAACTGGAGATATCCAAAACTACCAGTGTACCGAGCCACGTAGTATGTGAGTTTCAAAAAAAAAAGCCACGTAGTATGGGAGAGAGACCAAACGTGAAATGATTGCTTTGACACAGAGAGAGTCCTCGCACGCCGCTTCCTCTGCTGTTATTACCGCGTCACGCCACGTCAAAGCTCACGTCCCATCGCCTGCCTGAAGTACTGCGCCGTGTGCACCACCGTCCACCGAGCGGCTCTTCCGAGACACCGCCATTACAGCCTCATCTCCTCTCGCTCGCCGCCCGTCCAAGCGGAGCAGAGTGGCCAGAACAATCAAACCCACACAAGTCGTCAGATTCATTCCACCATGGACGACATGAGCACGGCGGCGTGCGCCAGTCTTTCCTGCCTTACCTTGACCCCGCCGCCTTCACGTGGCGAATCACCCTCGTCGGCGGCGCCGCCTCCGCCGTCGTGCACCGCTACCGCACCAGGTCTGTGCCGCCGACGCGCCGTGTGCGTGCATGGGATTCGATTCTACATCCGTTTCTTTGCTTTTCATTTGGTACTTTTTGTGATGTGCTACTGTATCTTATATAGGCGTCGATGTCATCGTGGACGTGGAGGCGGGGGAAGACGAGAGGCAGCGGCGCGGACTCTTCCACGCCGCCATCGACGGCGACCTCGAGATCCTCTCCAGTACGCACCCTCCCGAATGCCTTTGTCGACGTCCGTAGCGTTATTGCACTACTTATCGCATCGGAACGTGCATGCAGGGATGGCGGCGGAGCTGGAGGCGGCGGCGCGGGGCGGCACGGGCCCGCGCGCCGGCGGCGTCTGGTCGACCTGCGGCCACAACGCGCTGCACCTGGCCGCAGCGAACGGCATGACGCACGTCTGCCGCCACCTGGTCCAGGACCTCGTCTTCCCCGTCGACGCCCGGGCCCGGTCCTCCTCCGGCGACATGCCGCTGATCCTGGCGGCCTTGTCTGGCCACACCGCCACGGCGGCCTACCTCCTGGAGCGCGGCGCCGACGCCCGCGCGCCGGACTCCTGTGAGACCTCAAACTCAACAAGAACAAGACAGGGGATAAATTGGACTCGAAATAGGGATACTTTACTGATAGATGGATGATTCGAGTCTCACGATACAGGAGTTCATCGAAGAAGAACAAACCCTAGCTAGGTCTAAACTATGCTAAAGCAATAGCTTGTTCAATCTTTTGCTTGTCTCTACTACCTACCCCTGGTTTATAAGGCACCAGCGAGTTACAGCAAGGAAAGAGATAAACAGTAAAATAAGTAAAGATATCTCAGCCGTTCAAACATACGACTTGGTCACGATGCATCGTAGCCGTCCGTCACTCCTTGTCTTGGTCTTGGTCAGGTAGGGTCCTGACAGTGCCCTCCCCTTGAGACACACCTTGCCCTCAAGGTGTAAAGCTCGGAAAGGTCTTGGTGATGAAAGGAACGTCCTCCCAGGTTGCATCTTCCTCTGCCAGGTTCTCCCAATGTATCAACCATTGTGCCATGGCCTGTTTGTTGCGCTGAATGATGCGACGCTGAAGAACCTTGAAGGGTTCAGTCTTGATCTTCCCTGTTGAAGTGACCAAGGGAACGTGAGGCAGTGGAATTGCATTTTTACCTAGTTGCTTCTTCAACTGGCTGACATGGAACACGGGATGAATTTCAGCCTGGTCAGGTAACTGGAGTTTATAAGACAGCTCCCCTATCTTCTCAATGATCTTGTATGGCCCATAATACTTGGATCTGAGTTTCAGTGAACCTCTCAGTCCAAAAGCATTCTGGCGGTATGGTTGAATTTTCAAGTATGCCATATCTCCTATTTCAAAGGTCCTCTCCGACCTGTGCATGTCTGCAAAGAATTTCATGCGGTTCTGAGCATTTAAGAGATTCTCCTTCAGAGTTTTCATCATTTCTGCTCTGTCATTGATGGTGCTCAATGCTTCAGGTGCTATGTGTTCAGGTATAGCTAGCTCACCAATCATTGGAGGAGGATATCCATACAGGGCCTGGAAGGGTGTGAGTTTGAGAGACGTGTGATAAGAAGTGTTGTACCAATATTCTGCTAATGAAAGCCATTTCATCCAAGTTTTCGGATGCTGAAAAGCCATGTTCCTGAGGTATGCTTCCAGGCACTGATTCACACGTTCGGTTTGGCCGTCAGTTTGCGGATGATGAGCAGTACTGAGCCGAACTTCCACTTTGAGAGCTTTAAACAGAGACTGATACACTTTGCTAGTGAAGATGCGATCACGGTCAGAGATAATAGCGACTGGCATGCCATGAAGCTTGAAGATATTATCCAGGAACAATGTTACCACTTGATCTACATTGTATGGGTGAGACATAGGAAGGAAGTGTGCATATTTCGTCAGTCGGTCCACAACTACCAGAATCACTTCTTTCCCTTGAGAGTTGGGGAGACTTTCAATGAAATCCAGGCTAATGTGAGCCCATGCCATATCAGGTAAGTCAATTGGCTTCAGCAACCCCGGTGTCTTCAGATGTTCAGGCTTTGTCAACTGACAAGTAGGACAAGAAGCAATGTATTCCTCTATTTGCCTTTTCATGCCAGGCCAGTAAAACAGGCGTTTGAGACGATGATAAGTTGCCCTGTTTCCTGAGTGACCCCCAATGGCTGAATCATGGAAATCATGTAGGAGAGTTGTTCTCAATGTGGTGCTTGCTCCAACATAAATCCTGTTCTTGTATTTGAGAAGTCCATCCGACAATTTGAAGTGCGGTGTCGAGGATACATCTGTGGCTAATTTCTGAAGTATTTTGGTACTGTCTGGGTCGTTCATGTAGCTGTTCTTTACTTCCTCAACCCACATTGGTGTGACTGTGGTAATAGCTGAGCAGCATGCTGTATCTGGGACATCCCGGCGAGATAGAGCATCTGCCATCACATTTTCCTTGCCTTTCTTGTATTCAATGACATAGTCATACCCCAATAACTTGAGTAGGAGCTTGTGTTGTATACCTTCTGTCAGTCGTTGGGTTGCCATGTGTTTAAGACTCTGGTGGTCTGTTTTGATTACCATTTTGTTTCCCCAAAGGTAATGACGCCACTTCCTCAGAGCTGCCAGAATGGCCATCGCTTCCTTCTCATACACAGATTGTGCCATGGACCGAGGTCCGAGACTCTGGCTGAGGAAAGCTAGTGGTTGACCCTTTTGCATCAATACAGCCCCTATGCCACTGCCACAAGCATCCGCCTCAATGGTGAACGGAATGGTGAAGTCTGGCAAGGCTAGTACTGGGCTAGTCGTCATCACTTGTTTGAGCTGATCAAAAGCAGCTTGTTGCTCAGGACCCCATATGAATGCATCCTTTTTAAGTGCATCAAATAAAGGACGACAGATGGTGCCATAATTCTTGATGAACCGTCGGTAATACCCTGATGCTCCCAGAATGCCTCGCAGTTTACTGACTGACTTTGGAACAGGCCAATCCAGGATAGCCTGTATTTTCTCAGGGTTTGTACTAACACCATCTTTGGAAATGACATGACCCAGATATGTCACCTTCGGAACAGCAAACTCACACTTATCCAAGCGAAGGAACAGTTTGTGTTGCTTGAGAACATCCAGAGCTAACTTCAAGTGAGAGGTATGTTCCACTTCAGAGGAGCTGTAGATCAAGATATCGTCGAAGAATACCAGAATGAACTTCCTGATGTATGGAGCAAATATTGTATTCATCAGGTTTTGGAATGTTGCAGGGGCATTTGTTAGCCCAAAGGGCATTACTGTGTATTCATAATGTCCCATATGTGTTTTGAATGCAGTTTTGGGGATATCTTCTGTTGCCATTCTTATTTGGTGGTATCCTGACTTCAAATCAAGCTTGGAGAAGATAACTGCACCATGTAATTCATCCAGGAGGTCTTCGATTACAGGCATAGGAAACTTATTCTTGATTGTGATTCCATTGAGCAACCTGTAATCCACACAGAGACGCCAGCCACCATCTCGTTTTCTAACCATCACTGCAGGAGAGGAAAAGGGACTCATGCTTGGTCTGATTTCCTGGTTGTGCAGTAACTCACGTATTATTGATTCCATGGCATCTTTTTGGTAGTGTGGAACTCGGTAAGGTCTCAGGTTTGGAGGAGTAGCTCCTGGTTCCAGCAATATATGATGATCCACATCTCTTGGAGGAGGTAGTCCTTCTGGAGTTTGGAACACGTCCTTGAAGAACTCCAGGATAGGAAGAAATTTATCAGGGATCTCCGTTTTGGATTCATCTGCCGTTGGAATGATAGGAGTAATTTGAAGTAAATACCCAAGAACACCTTTCTTGCATAACTTGCTCATTTTAGCTGCAGACACCATGTGGGGGTGTTTTGTATGGTCTAGGAGTGTTATGGCTCTGCCTTTCTTTGTCACCACCAGTTCTCTCTTCTTCAAGTCCAGCCCAATGGGGCTGTATTCATAAATCCAGTCGGCACCCAATATGATATCAAATGTTTTGAGTGGTAGAACTTTGAAACTAGACTCGAATTTATGCCCTTGTACAGTATAAGGAGTCATTGGCAGCACGGCATTGGAAGTTAGAAAGGATCCTCCGGCCACTGTTACTTTAGTCTCGTGTTCCGGCTGGGTGATGAAGTTGTTTTGTTCTACAAATGTCGAGCTAATAAATGTATCTGACGAGCCACTGTCCACTAATGCGACTGCTCTTTTGCCCCCAAGTAATACCAGTAAGGAGAAGGTAGCTCGACCAGGTATACCTGTTGCCGCATGAGTTGATATTTCCATGGAAATTGATGCTGGTGGTTTAGCTGGTATGGGTGTATTAGGAGCATTGTGAAATTGCTGTTCCCCCATAGAATCAGGCTGAATCTGCTCCAGCTCTTCACTATCATCATCCAATTCCTGAATAATATGAAGAGTTCTGCCTGTTCTGCATTTGTGTGTTCTGGTATACGGTTCCTTACAGTACCAGCAATTTCTCACCTCTGGTTCTCGTGTTGCAGCAGTATTTGTTCCAGGTTTAGCCACATTTGTGGTTACTGGTGGTGCTGGTTGTTTGCTCCATGGCTGGAACTGTTGTTGATATCGTTGCCTGAATGCAGGTATAGGAGCCACTGTTCTCCTGGAATTTGCTGCCTTTTCATAATTCTTGGAGTACCAATAACATTCAAGAAGGCTGTTAGGTCTCTGACCAGCGACATCATGCTTGATTTCTTGTTTGAGTCCACCTATGAAACAGCTTAGTAAAAAGCTTTCCTGTAAGTAGGGGTGGTCTCTCTTGACGAGTGATACACACTCTTCAAATTTGTCAATGTATACAGCGACAGTAGTCATTTGCTTGACGTTCTGCAACATTTCAACTGCTTCA
Organism: Poa pratensis; assembly: GCA_947311845.1. Classification (NCBI taxonomy): domain Eukaryota; kingdom Viridiplantae; phylum Streptophyta; class Magnoliopsida; order Poales; family Poaceae; genus Poa; species Poa pratensis. The sequence continues at coordinate 3,583,933 of CAMZMU010000043.1, forward strand.
TGAGCATTAGCATCTGTGAACCGATCTGCTATGAGATTACAAAACTGCTGCCAGGTGACCATTTGCCAAGGTACACAGATATTCTTTAACCATGTTGAAGCTCTACCTTGAAAGTGTCCTGTGGCCAAATTCACCCACTGCTCATACGGTGTTCCTGACATATCAAAGAACTTTTCACAAGCAACTAGCCACCCAATTGGATCATCACCAGAAAATAATGGGATCTCCAGACGAGGTCCTTTCAGTACTGCTTCAGCATAGTAAGAGGGTCCTCCTAGCTGAGTGGCATGTGAATTCCTCTGATCATTGTGTAACTGCACACCCGACTGATACACCGATGGTGGGGTACCATTAATAAATTGTCCAGTGACTGGGTTGTACATGTTTGCTGATATGTATTGAGGAGCTATAAGCTGACCATAGTGTCCAAAATTACCAGTATTTACTTGCTGCTGCATACTGTAAGGTGGTTTGGGTAACAGGGTAGGAATTGTTACTGATGGTAAGGTTGGTGGTGATATCCTAAATGAGGGAGCTTGCTGGGTATCATCTCTAACCGTGGTAGTGGTAACCGCTTCAGTAACCGAATTATGTGGTAACACAGCCATTGCAGCACTAAGACTAGCAGTAATGCTCTCTGATCTATTCAATTGTGCTTGCTTAAATGAATGATCCAAATCAATCACAGGAAATGAAGAGGAGTTCATACCAACAGTAGTGCTGCTGTGTTGCTTTTCTCTCTGCGTGACTGCAGATGCAGAGTCGGCATCATTGTGCTGTGGTGCCCCTGGTGCCGTCTGCTTCAGGATCTGCTGTAGCATCGAATGGACTGATGTTTCCATCTTAGACAGCTTCTTGTCCAGCTCAGGCAAGACCAGAATTTCTGACTGAATTTTCTGCACTTCGGCCTTAAGCTGGTGCAGGTCCGTGAGCTCTCCACGAATCCCTATCATCTCCTCTTGCAACTTGTCGATGGTCTGCTGGCCCTTGAGGCGTGTTCCGTCCGCCATGGAAGCACGGACCCAGCGGAATGAGGAATTTTACCACGGAAACGGTGTGTTCCTGCAACCCCACCCGGAACCGGATCTGCTCCCGAGGCTCTCCGCCGCCACAACTCCACCACAGCTGCCGCGCCGCCGCCTAGAACAGGGAGGGAGAGGTGGGAAAACAGGTGAGGTCCCGATCCCCTTCGCTCTCTGCTCGATCCGCCGCCGAAGAACGTCTGGCTCTGATACCACTGTGAGACCTCAAACTCAACAAGAACAAGACAGGGGATAAATTGGACTCGAAATAGGGATACTTTACTGATAGATGGATGATTCGAGTCTCACGATACAGGAGTTCATCGAAGAAGAACAAACCCTAGCTAGGTCTAAACTATGCTAAAGCAATAGCTTGTTCAATCTTTTGCTTGTCTCTACTACCTACCCCTGGTTTATAAGGCACCAGCGAGTTACAGCAAGGAAAGAGATAAACAGTAAAATAAGTAAAGATATCTCAGCCGTTCAAACATACGACTTGGTCACGATGCATCGTAGCCGTCCGTCACTCCTTGTCTTGGTCTTGGTCAGGTAGGGTCCTGACAACTCCGATGGCGACACCCCGCTCCACTGGGCCGCCTACAACGGTACGTGCGCAACTCGCCGCCCGTGTTCCTCTTAGTCGCCACGCCGGCGCGCGCACATTGATTTTGGGTTGACGGATTTTGGGTTGACGGATTTTGGTCTTTGGTGTCGGTGCCACGCGCATGCAGGGGACCGCGCGCTGGTGATGCTGCTCCTGCACAGAGGCGCCGACGTCGGCGCGGCGAACCCCCGGGGCACGGCGCTGCACGTCGCTGCCTCCCGGGCGCATCCGGAGGTCGTCGCCGCCCTGCTGCGCCACGGTGCCAATGTATGTATGTCCGGCCGGTTCTGTATGCCCAATTGCTCGCTCACCGCTGCTGACATATCTCCAATGTTGCAGCCCAACAAGATTGCGAATTGCGTCTACACGCCGTTGGTCTCGGCGCTCGTCGGCGGCTCTTTGGAATGCATGAAGCTACTCATCCTGGTACTGCCACATTGCATTGTCTTCCATCTGCTAATTGTTGGATTGCATAATCTAGTTGTGTTTAGCCCTGTCATGACTGGTTTCTTCTGAATATGTTAACTAGGCCCGGGCCAATGTTAACACCGGTGGATTCGCCGGAGCAACCCCTCTGTTCTTCGCATGTAGCAGCCGTGGCCACGTACCATTCGTCAAGTGCTTGCTGGAGGCTGGAGCAAATCCCAACGGCCTTGATGAAGTGAGCACATCGAGCCTCCTATCATGCCACATTTTGTATTATCTATCGAAGAAATAGGCTTTCGCCCCGCTATATTAATATAGCAACCACCCGATACAAGCTTTGAGACCACCGCTGGGGCAAAACAACACACTCATGCCCAAGAGAAAAGAAAGAGAACAAGAAAAGAAAACAAAGCCGACATTGGCGGATCAACGAAAACAAAGGCGACTCGCAACCGCTGCGCTCTCTCCGGCAAAGTCCCACCACTATCCTCGCATTCTGAAGTCGCGTACCGAACAACACCTCCAAGAAGGAAAACAACGACGACGCTGCTGCTGTCCGGACAGGTACTAGGGTTTCCCCCGGTACGCTACAGGTAGTAGGGAAGAGGTACACCCGACGCCCTTCAGGAAGGAACAGCGACACTCACAAGCATCACCGCGGCGGTGTCAAGATGACAAGGATTTCTCCCGACCTCGAAAAAACCACATCCCTGGACAATTCGACATGCTCCACCCATCTTGCCACCCACCAACAAACGCCACCACGGAATTGAGGTCACCATTGTCGTATCACCAGGCAAGCACAACACGACCGGTCGAACCGAGAAGAACCCGCCGTAGACAGAGCGGCAGTACCACAGCCACGTGGGAGGTAACCGACCGGACGCAGCACGCAGGAGCACACCAAGCCATATTGGAGCCGGAGGGCGGCTGCAGCACAGCCACCTGGAGGACTACATCCACCGCCATCGGCGGGTGCCGACCGGACGCGGTAGCAGAGACACACCAGGCTGGGCAAGCCCGGCCGGCCCCTGAAAGGGTCCGTGAAGTCTCCGCCACCACGCTGTTGCACGTAGGCCGACGCCGCTGCTACCCTCAAGATTGGCACCAAAGGCCCGGCCGGACCCAAAAGGATCCGCGAAGCTCCCGGCGCCACGCTGCAGAAGAGGTGTTGTCGTCGCCGCCGCTCTGTCACAAGCATCGTCCCTCCATCAAACCAGGTAGCCAGGTCTAGCTTCGGCCCACACTGACCTGGGCCCAGATCTGGGCCTGCAGGGCCCCGGCGGAACCATAGCCACCCGCACCACCAATTGGCGGCGCCGCCGCTGTGCACACCTCCGGCAGCCGAGAGAGCCGTGTAGCCGAGCCGCCGCCGTAGCCCGCCGCCGCCACACCGCCTCCCGGCCGAAACCGAGCCTCCGCCGCCCGAAGAACACCGTCGCCAGAGGGCAGAGCCCCGCCTCCACCCATCCCAGCGCGGGGAGGGACAGGCCGCCGCCGCCGCCGCGCGGGCCGCGCCCGGCGGCCTCTGCCGACGGCGGCGACGGGAGGGGGCGAGAGGGAGGAGACCGGGCGGGGTGGGCTGGGGCCGCAGCCGGCCGCCGCGGGGGCGGCGCGGCTAGGGTTCGAGCTTGGGGACGCGCCTGTCGCGAGAGCTCCGCCAGTCGCGAGCGTCATTTTGAGGTTAATTACCTATAGAAATTGCCACATTTATACTATCTTCAAATACATATGAGCTCAAGGCTTGTTCTACTGCAATTTTACTCTTCTTTTGCAATCCTTGCTCCTGAACAAGAACTCTCCTAAGCTAGCAGCTGTCGCCTTTTTGTACTCTGTAACAGCTCGGTAGGTTACCGATAGAAGTTGCCGCGGTCCATGCTGAAAGGGAACTCGTCGAGGTTCTGTTTCCCGTGACTCAACGCCCTTCAACTATGCTTGACTGGAGCTGGAGTGTTGCCGGCGTAGTGCGACGAGTGAATTCAGCTGCTTACCAGGAGCGGGTGGGTCATATTGCTGTTGACTTGATAAACTATTTGTCATCATATTGCTTGGTTGCATCAGTTTAAACACTCTTGAATGCACTGATTAGCTGTATATATTTGCCAAATGCAGTTAGAGGGCCTTTGTATTGAGCTCAGGTTATCTGATTATTGTCTGGCTTAATACTAGTTCATTTTTGCGTAGGTGATAAAAGCCTCTTTAATCAGGAAAGATGAACTGAAACAACAAGGACACTCGGCTCTCAGAAGGAAGGACTACGATGCGGCCATACTTCTCTACAGCATGGTAATTAACTCTGATTCGGTTGTGTGTTTTTTGTATGGAAAAGCACTATACCGGAAGCTTATCTACATCTCTGAAATTCTGAATTTGGAGGAAGAATTCTGTCCTTTTGTAGGCAATGAAGTTCGGCTACACCGACGCCACCTTATATTCAGACAGGAGCCTCTGCTGGCTGCGCCACGGTGTCGGTGAAGAGGCGCTTTCAGATGCCCAGGCTTGCATCAAGATGCGGCCCAACTGGGCGAAAGGCTACTACCGTCAGGGAATGGCCTTCCGCTTGCTTGAGGTGATATGCCGAGAACTAGATTCAGAAGTCCAGATTCAGTCATCATTCTTGTTAGCTTATTTTCAGTGTAGGCTTCACATACACTTAATTAGCTTACTGACAAGGCATCCGATTTCTTGATCTGTGTTAACTAGGATCATGCCAGCGCTGCTGAAGCCCTTCTCAAGGCTTCGAAGCTGGACCGGGAGAACGCCGAGATCAAAGAAGCTCTCCGGTGATGCAAACTTTACTTGCAGTCTAGTTACCCAGCATACATCTTCACCATCATCATGCCAACTGATCTCACATCGCACGTGTGGTGGCCTGATGTGACATGACATGCTATATTTTACTTGTGCAGCATTGTTTCAGTGAGCCGTGATGTTTCCCGGAAGAGCAGGAAGGCGCGGAATCGACGTTCAGGGAGAAACTAGCCTTCCGTGTCAGAACAGTTGAAGTGTGGGAAATATTTTGTTGTGAAATATGCATGATACCGCTAATGTAAGCGGTATAGGCGTTAGGAACACGGATTTTGTGGCGCCCCGTTTTGTGAGACATGCGTGCAAAATCTTCTCAAATTGACGATGGCAGTGAAGATGCTGCTGGGCGGCGCGAGATCATGGCATGCCTGATCGAAGTTCATGTCAAGGGATTGGGTAGAGCTGTGCCTCTTGTGTTCTGTCGATTTTTGTTAGTCCTGGCAGCTCCTTCCACTTTTAGATGATGTATGGAAGTTTATTTTGCGTTGATACTGTACCAACAGTAGCAGATCTTTAAGCTTTATGTAAGATCCACCGTTCGAGCTCATCTCCTCGTTTGATCAATTCATAACTCTGACCAGAATCGATGAAGGCGAATGGCGGCATGAGCCGTGTACATTCAATCAGAGGAAACTTGGGTGGTCAACAATTTTTTTGGCTAAAAGCGACCACTCTGAAGCATGACTTACATCTCCCAGTTTAATGTTCACTCGTAGAACCAGGGTGCCAAGACATATAGCTAGGTGTGGCATCAAAATGTCAATAAGCCAAAAGAAAAAAAAAACAATAGCAAGGAGGAATTAACACAGCAAATGGAGGAACAAACAGGGTTCATAGGCAATCATCGAGACACATCCTCCTGTTATTGTTGTACCAAGAAAGGCAGTCCACATTTAAAAATTGTAAGGTGATCCGAGTGCTTGTGCTTCACAACTAGACCCTCCTCCTCCTGCCGTCCTGAAAAGTTGGTTATCAACAGAGTGAGATCAACATAGATGCGCATGTCACGAGGCACAGTTACAGATCGTGGTTCAAATCTAGACACGCCAATCTTTTTGGCATAGGAAGGGCGAATTCAGATTGCCATGACTTTTGGCCCACCCAACTAATCTTCGCATTTTTTTTTGGAATAAATATACAAATACGTCAAATTTTCGAGAAATAGACTGGAAACTGCCCAAATGTACTAATATCTGAAATGCAGCCCCACGAAGATCTAAAGGAGTACCACAAGGAGGATGTGGGCAACTGGGTTTGATAGTTTTCCCTGTGATCTACCATCTCCCACCAGATAGCTAGATGCTAAATACAAACAACCCTGATTACTAGGGCACAAAGACCAAGTTTGCACTAACCAGGATACTAAAAAAAGCCTTATATGTCAGGTAAATTTCATGCGGTATCTGCTGATGTCTAAATTAATCTTTATGATATTATAACCTTACCTTTCATGCACATTCCTTTTTTCTACTTTTTGCCCTTTGCTATAGTTGTTCGATGGGGTCTTCGTCTCCGTGTAAAAGCAAACTCTCCAAACTTATGGCCAACCTTCCCCTCGTTGATCTTGCAACGAACATGAGTTTTCCCATTGTAAATGAGCACGGAGGAACCAACAAATTCCGGCAAAATTGAAGATCTACGAGACCAAATCTTCCTGCCATTCATCTTTTCTTTGTTGTTCTTTATTCTAGACAGGAAAGCATCAACAAAAGCTCCCTTCCATAGAGACCTTGAGCTGCACACAACAGCACATACATGCAATTCAATACTCAACAAACAATGCAAGGGGTAGACAGACAGATGCACCAGCTAGCGTTGCAAATTATCTACATAAGGCATAAGATTGTAACTGCAGTTACCTGAAAGCACGAGTCACTGCTCCAAACCCCGAGAACAGAGCAGATGCGGAGTGGTGGGGCTTTGTAGCCTGGTCAGATCAGAAAGCACAACATACAGAAAAATTTAGATAAACATCGGAACACGGACAACCAACAATAAGTAAGATGCATTTGACCAAGAAGTAAGCGATATAGGCATGTCATTGACTTATCATTTCCATCTATACAGCTTGTCTTATTCTGCCTTAACTACTCTGGTACAAAAATGTGTTGCGTCGATTACTGCAGCCTGAATTCTAATACCAACCAAGTGTTCCTAATGTTTCAGAGCATTCATAATACAACTTATGTAAGAAGTAATGGGAATGGATCAACTTCTCAAGGCATCACGAAAATAATTAGATTTCTAGTGAAGTCGTGCATGTGTTGTCACTTAAAACGATGAATGGAATGAGAAAACTGCAGGCACCAGAAATCTCAATAAAACCACAAACCCATAACTTGTGTGCATTGAAAATAAAGACCTGACACAACCCGGATATCAACTTAAGCTGGCAGTGCTATTACATACTTATAACACTACCAAGCCCGGGAGAAACTACAAATTTTGGCAGAGTTCCCTTTATTTATGGGGACTTCCATGACAAGCGAATAAGAATATATCACCATTTATATAACCACATGGCCATAAGACTCAAAAGTCCCAAGTTAATGTTAATATAAAAAATGTCACATATCAACCAACCAGGGAACTCACTAACATAAGCCAAACCTGAAAAAAAAGTTAGGAACAACCTTTAAGGAGTCTATTTAAGCTAATCTGTGTATAGAATCACTACTGAATGATAGTAATCACTTGTGGAGCGTGCCGCCCAAAGTGAGTCAGTCTCAATGTGCGAAGTAAGTTTAATTAGCTTCTCATTATGATGATATGCAAAAATGCAAGGGAACTATTTGCCACACACTTCTAGATTAGCATGTCATCATCATCATTATCATAGAACATATTATTGGCATAAGGGCTAGTACAATAAAAATGGAGCAAAGAGAAAAATGCAAGGTCACCATCCCGTCATGGACTTGCCTTAACCATGACGATTGACCGAAGAATTGTCCTTGGCCCCATAATCCCACTAAACCTGTGGAACAAAAAAATCTTTAAGATTATGCACTACGAGAATACTAATCGTCCCAAAGCCTCACAAGAAAACTCTCCCGAAAACCTAACATTGCTTCTCAACCTTTTCTAGTGCAAGATGCAGTGGGGTTCTTCAATTTCCATGGTTTATAATAGTCACTGGGAAGGGATTTGATTGTCAAATATTTCTAATTCACATTCTCCTATTTCAAAGGTGGTTATCCTTTCATGGATTCCCACAGAAAACATAAGGTAGGACTGGCATAACAGAAATCACACTATACCGTGACAATGAACCATTGAGGCCACTAACACCGCTTGGGATATGGTTGGTGAGTGTTCCTCTGCAGGTGGAGCTTCCATCTACCCTCCTGCTAAAACCTGAAAATATAATACATCAAACTAGAATATCAGGGCAAGATGCTAGGAATTTCAATTAAGGAGAAGAATTTACAAGGACAGTAACCTTGCAGGTCTCAATGTTACTTCCAGTTTGCTTGTGCTGAGAAAATCCGGCGCCTCCAATTATTTTCTCAACCCCTGACGAAATAAACCAGAAGCACTGAATTATATCTTCATGACATAATCTTCTCTATGCGAAGGAAAAAATCTAAGAGAAATAAAAGGAGCTACCTCTGCACTACACAGTAGGGGCGCATCTAAAGTAGATAGATTACAACAAATCACACCTTAATATAAAATGACAGGGTCAACTTCGTAAGCAGAAACATGTTTCCTGGGAGTAGGAACAGCGAAGAGGGCGATACGACGGACAACTAAAATGACACATCTAACTAATCTACATTGTTCACCTTCCGTTCATAAAAATAATGAGCATATCATGTGTCCATTTTTAGATGTAAATTGCCAATTACTGCTTGGTACACGCCCACGCTGACTGAGATAAAAAAAACACAGATTGTCTTCTACACAGTACAATTGCATCATTAAGCAAAACAAGAGTATGTCGTTAGACAGGGCAATTCTAAAATGGATTAGAAATAACCATCAAAACAAAGTGGCCAAGGCAAAGCGTACCATTTTCTTTCGCGGCGAAGGATCCAGGACCAGTAGAGCCAGAGAAGTAGCGCGCTAGGCCGGGACGCTCGCACCTACAGTGTTCCGCAAGCTCTGCAGCTGTATTAGCTAGAAGCAGACAAGTAGAAAGTCAGCCACGGGGTAGTCATCATAACCCATACAAATGTAGCGACAAATAGTTGGATCTTGGATGCAAGGAATGATGTAACACGCTCCGGTTATTGTAGCTAATGCATGGGTGACAGAGGCATTGGCTGGCCCAACCAAGGGGTGCGCGCCGAAGCCGACAGAGGCAATGTCACACGAGCAGAAGAAAATAACCTGCACTGGTGTCGTGCATTCGTACCAACAAAGGAGCGCCATCGGTTCTAGTCCGGTGGTAGTACCGAGGCGAGTTGTAAACGCATGATCCTAGGGTTGGAAATGGACTGTGTGATCCATGATTTGCAGAAATGGGCAAGCATCCATGATTTAAAGCTCTTAACTGTGAAAGATAATCATACCACCTTTATACTCTAGAATACAATTTTCCAAACCACACCAGTTTGTTTATTTTATTCATATTTATTCCCACAACCTTAATTTGGCAACTCCCCCTAAGTAGAATATAGTGGAGCTCATTAATAACAGGTCACACAAATGAACTTGATCTTGTACATAAAATTTCTAACACATTTTGGTTTTCTTCTATGCTCTCCACAAAACTAAACTGCACAGCCTATCAGTAACTATTACTCCCTCCGTTCAAAAAAGGATGTCTCAACTTTATCTAAATTTGGATGTATCTACACACTAAAGTATGTCTACATACATACAAATCTAGAAAAGATTGAGACATCCTTTTGTGAACGGAGGGAGTACTATTTTTTTCTGATCTGAGAAACATCCCATTGCTAAATAACCACATTGAGGATGGACTCATGAATGAGCAGGGATGCAAAGTTACAAACTTCCAAACTACAGTGTACCATATGTGCCAATTTATATCCATCAATGCAAATATATTCATGGGTGACAGAGGCATTAGCCCAACCAAGGCGTGCGCGCCGAAGCAGCAGCAGCCGACAGTCACATGAGCAGAAGAAAATAACCTACACTACACTGGTGTCGTGCATTCGTACCAACACCTCATCGGTTCTAATCCGGTGGTGGTAGTACCGAGGCGAGTTGTAAACGCATGGTCCTAGGGTTGGAAATGGACTGTGTGATCCATGATTTGCAGAAATGGGCAAGCATCAACCCACGGAACAGAAGAAACAAATAGATATATCGCCAAGCTAAACCGCTCCGCTAGGGCGCAGCAGATGAGAGAGGAGAGAGGGGGGGGGGGGGGGGGGGGGGGGGGGAGAAGACGGGAGGGGGCGGACCTTGCGGGAGTGGCGGAGGAGCTGCGCGGCGGACATGGCGCAGAGGCGGCCGGGATTGGAGGGAGGGGGAATGGTGCGGCGTAGGGCTTGGCCGGAGACTAGCTGCGCTGTATAGGCCCATTGGACCATATTTGGTGGTTTTGTTTGTATAAGCACATCTCACCGTTCTTTTCCTTTTTCTTCTTTCTTGCTTTATTTTCCTTTTTCCACTTTTTTCCCCATTAATTTAATTTATTTATGGTTCTATTTTTTACGATGTACGCTCATAGGCATACGTTACTTTTATTCATAATAGTAGTAATGTACATATTTGATACGCATACAAGCAACATAAAACTAGTGCATTTCGCCCTCGTCGCGACTATCAAGCACCCAAATCATTCGCTGTCGGCAGAGAAGAAGAGCACCAATAGTTGGCCCCGTAATACTGGATCTAATCTGATAAAGAACATCGGCCAGAGTAGCCCTCCGAGTCTCTTCAACGCCGGATCCGGGTCCAACGCCACCCAATTCATCAAGTGGCTGAATCCTCCACCGTCTTCCGCAGATCTGCAGCAGTGAACACCGTTGCACTCTAAGAGCAACCCATCACTGCCATCACGCCAAGACGCAACGTTAGATCCAAATTGCTCCGACATGCCTCTCGTAGGCGTCAGCAACACCTCTGACGAGCAGGACCATGGGCTGAGAGACCATTATTCCTACTAGCACCATCAGCATCCGCTCCACCATGACACTAACAAAGGAAACTCAAAAACCTAGAGAAACACACGCAAAAACTAGAAACAGGGCAAGGAGAGACTAGAGGAGTCAGGAACTGCCACCTCTCGTGCGGTTCAGGTCGTTTGTCTTTTTCTTCTTTATGGTTCTATTAACCTAGAAGATATTGGAGGGTAAGTGAGAAAATTATAGGATTTCTCGAAGTAGATCTAATGGGGCTCTACTTCTGGTTCATTTTCCGAACCATGAAGCCAGTGCTTGCAACGGTTGTGCAAGATGCTCATCTATGAAACAAGATTTGTAAAGCAAGGCTCCAATCTTTATTGAAACAAACAAATTTCCTTCTGTCGAGAAAAAATACAAAATGGTTTGTATGGAGTTCATCTTCCTTTTGGGCATTGTATTTTGGTATCTCTCCATTTAAAGGTATCAACAGCAACATGGATTAACCAGTGTAAATTGCGCCTGCATGAATGTTGCTCTTACCAGATGGAAAACGAATTTCGTTAGCTGATGACATACCCCAGCCAAATTTATCACCAGCGCCCAGGCGTCGTGCTACATCACCATCACAAGATCTTTGTACAGCTGAGATTCTAAAGGATGGAAAATTCAGTGGTTAACCAATGCGAAAATGTCAGCTCTACAGACTCATCGCTCAGTGTATTGTCACCTACACGCTGAAAGCTACCATCATAGTTCAAACCGTCTGTGGGCATTGACCATGGGATTTCGGGAGGAGTTAGAACCATACTTCTTTGCCTCCAACGTTCTGAATGCGCTGGTATCGATGGCAGTCGAACATCATTCGGCTGAACTTGTACCTTGTGCTCCAGTAAAATCGGAGCAGGATCCACATCTTCAGTTGCGGCTCATGACCAAAGCTTCCACTACCTCCTCAGTTAACCCCTTCCCTGATCTGCAGTTCAAAGATATCAAACGAATACCTTTCAGGATGAGGCAGCTCCAACATTACGAGCCATCCTACATGTGGGAAGATAAACCATCCTCACCAAAGAAAACTGAGTATCGGGTGCCCAGCCTCTTCTTTTTAAATTTGTTCTCAGAGCAGAGCAACACTTGATAACATGTTGGATCCTTCATTTGCCAGATCTCGTCCCACCGGAAACCATCGGTCTAGGCAAGCAAGGTCGAGGACTCGGCGCTGATTGCACGGCTTCTCATACTAATACCCAGCTTATAAGCAGGCTTGACAACCAAAATCCATCTTCTATCCTGATGCCAAAACCGGCCAGTCATCAATCATGTCACTCAAGGGGAAATACAAGATAATTGTAGTATCCTCCCAGCAGAAGATATCTTCCATAGGCTCCACAATCTCCACATGCCACTTTCCTATGATCAGATAAATTAGCTCCTCTACTTTAAGCAACAAAAGTCTACCACGAAACAAGCTGGGTGCATGTCCTCTAGTGGACCAGGACCAGAAATCAAAATAAACATACAGCTACTATGTTTCGCGGGAGCAGGAACCGTGAAGAGGGTTATATGTGACAGGAACCAAAAATGACACATTTTAATAATCCACGTTGTCAGCTTCGATTTGTAAAATTATAAGCATATCAGCACACTATGTGTCCATGTTTAGATGTATATATATGTACTAGCTAGACACCTGCAAAATGCCAATTACTGCCTTTTATAACCCCAAGCTGAGTGAGAAAAAAAGAAGAAGCACGGATGGTATTCTCCACAGCACAATTGCATCATTAAGCACAGCAGTAGTACGCCGTCAGATTAGAGATGCACAGCAATCACATGAAAAAAATCCATCAAAACAAAATGGCCACCATTTTCTTGCATGGCGAAGGGTCCAGGGCCAGTAGAGAAGTAGCATGCTAGGCCGGAACGCTCACATCTGACAGTGTTCCGCAAGCTCTGCAGCTGTATTGGCAAAAGGGAAAATACAGGATAAATTCAGCACCCTCCTGACAGATTCCATAGGCTCCACATCCGACTGTCCTATGAGCAGGTAAATTAGCTCCTCTACTTTCGGCAACAAACGTCTACCACGAAACAAGCTGGGTGCAATATCTTCTGGTGGACCAAGGCCAGAAATGAAAATAAACATACAACTACTATGAATATATTTTTACGCATAATCTTAAAGATTGAACTGCAATTGCACTACTGACAAACTTGAAACCGAAGTGAGGCACACAAATATATTCAGAGTTCTCATTTTCAGAAATTGCTGAAGGAGATGCTTTCTTTTCTACTGGATGACGACACCAACATGCAAGGGTTCAGAAATCAAACTATCAGTTTTATCAGGCATTAGCCATAACAGAAATTCTATAGCGTTAAACCATGGAACAATCAGGAAAAAAGAACACCGAATCAGGAATTACCAGTTTAATACGCACAATGAAAACTTAGCTGCGCCATACCCAGTTACCAGTTCTCATAGCTCATTCTTGCAGGTTCATGCAAATCTGAATCTAGTCGTCATTTCGCCCTGCAAGCTGTTGCATAGTCTTCAGCCAGCTGGGGTGCAGCTTCCTTGTGAGGGCATATGTACTTCTCCACAAACACCTTCTCTGACACACAGACTGCTGAATTGTAGCTCCGCTTGTGCTCTAGCAGTCCATTCTCCTTGAGAAACTTTAGAACATAATACCGGGGTCTGAGCCGGCCCTCAAGGCTATAACAAAGCAACGCCGGCCGACGAGCAATGTAGGCCGGTTCAAGCCCCACCTCAGAGATGAGGAAATCTGACGAGCGCTGCAGCATGGCCTTGGTGGATCTCAGCAAGTACGGCCCCTTAGACACAGCAATGCCGACCTCAGCATCCGACCACCTCAACGTCTTCTTCAGGTAGTCCACTTTGGCAAGGACATGCTCCTCGCTGTGAAATTGAATAGCACGAAGCGCGTACTTGAAGATCTCAAAGATTTGCTCGTCTCTTTTAGTATTGTTTTTGTAATCGATGTAATCATGTACTATTTGCTGGTTTAATCTCTACTATATAATACGGCTTGAGGTGGTGATGGTACGTCGCGGCCGTTTTTCACTTAGGTCCCTACAAAATTGGGAAATAAACCCGCAGTACCGCACCTATATGTGCCTTACAGTTTGCTGTTTAGGCCCCAGGAGCTGGGAAATAATTGCTGGTCCGGCCCTAGTCGCCGGCGACGTCGCCGGTCCGGCCCGCCTCCAATGATCTTCCGGGCCTTGGAGGGGCGGCGGACCCCGGCCTCTCGCCGGTGGGAGGATTCCCGTTTGCTGTTTTAGCTAATTTCTGTGTCTTCGTCCAGGTGGTGTGGTGGCGGCGACATATTAGAATAAGATACTCCCTGCTCTATCCCCGCTCCGGTGGTGCGTCTAGCGCTAGCGGAGGGCGCGTGGAGTTGTGTGTCCAGCGGATTTTCTGGGATCTGCTCGGTTTTCATGTTCGTGAGTGTGGTTGCAGGTTAGTGTCTTTCGATCTATTGTTCTCATCTTTGACTTCCTGTTTGTCTACTACAACAAGCTCTTCTACGACAAGCTTTGCCCGACTCCAATGAGGGAGGGGCAAGGACAGTGGCGCACCTTCGGTTCGCTTCAGTGACTGTCGGCGGCGAGGTCAGCAACGTCTGTCTCTGACGCTCTTCCCCCCATCTTCTCTTTCTCCTGCCTCGCCTCCTCACGTCGTCTTCCTCACCTCCGGTGCATCTTGTAATGAGCCAGGCCCATGAGTCATCGGGGGTACGTGGACGTTAATACGGTACGCGGTACGCGCATCTAAACTATAATGCGTGGTAACGACCGTACGTAACGTACGTCGTCGTCGCACCTGTTCGCTTGTTCGCTTCGTGGGCCTCGGCCCATCTCTGCTTCGTCTTCGTCGATCGATGGACTTCGAGACCGACACTACTTCGTCGAACCGGCGGCACTTTGCGGCCGCGTCGAGGTACGGCGCGACGGCGGCCCAGGGCGTGGCGCCGAGGCCGGAGATGGAAAGCGCGTTGGGCACCACGTCGTCGACGAGCAGCGCGTGCCAGTCCACGGGTGAAGTGGAGGAGGCGGTCGGGGAGTAGGAGTCGCACATGGCGACGAGCAGCAGGGCAGCGTCGAGGTCGGGCGTAGGGAGATGGAGGAGGTGGTGTGAGCCGTCGGGGGAGAGCGTGGGGAGGAGAAGAAGGAGAGAGCGGAGGAGCATGCGGCCGAGCAGTGCGGCCTTGGCAAGGAGAGGCATAGAGCGGAGCAGTCGCTGGTCTCGCCCACATCCATTCGCTCCATGCCGCGCTCGCCGAACTCCTTCTCCTACAAGACACGCAGGACGTGCTTCGCCGGGCCACCAAGGCCGGCGACCGCCTGGACGCATTCCTCCTCCTCGCCGATGCACACCAAGGCTTCCAGGTAGCCCTCCTCGAACGTAGACACGCTGCTGCAGAATCCCGCGCGGCGCTCTGGCGCGGGGACACCACCAGGCTGGCCTTGGCCTCTAAGTCCCAGTGCAAGGCCCAGAAGGACCTCGCCGGCCTTGCTGCGTCGGTCTCCTCCATCTCCACCAAGTGTGTGCGCCGCAACTTTGTCAGCACCGACGGCCCGGAGGCTGAGATGGTCGGCACGCTCATGGAGGGAGCCTATGCAAGTGTTGCGGCTTCGATCGGTGGCCGTGTTCTCGGAAGTTGCTTCCATTTCATCTTCATCGGTCACGTCATCTTGCAAGAAGATCACCTCGGTGTTCGGTTCTTTTGGCAAAAAGGCCGCGCCCGAGACGGTGGAGGCGGCCATTGAGAGATTGCACGCGGTGGAGCGGTGCTTCCAGGAGTGCGATGCAGTATGCGACAAGGTGTTCAGAAGCATTCTGCAGACCAGGGTATCGCTGCTCAACATCATGACGCCTATGATCTAGACGTGCTTACAAGAGGAAGTGGAAGAAACTCAATGAATTAGGGCGTCTATATTTTTCTTATTTATTAGTACAACTTCACACGATGTACATATATACAGACTAGAGAGTACATGATACAGGCAAGAGGATTTTGTTACGCCTGCATATGTTCAGACTTCACAAACTTTGCCTTCATTACAAAGTAGTACTATGAGAGTAAGTGTCTTAATTTTGTTATTTTCACAGGAAGCTAGCGCAAGAAAATGTAACTTAGTTTAGGCATAGAGCATAGAGAGGCATAGGGCGACGGCAGCACAGGAGCGAGGATGCACAGCGGCGGCGCAGGAGAAAGGTGCGTGGCGGCGGCACAGGACGGCAGGAGGTTGTGCTAATTTTTGAGATTGAGATGGGAGAGAGAAGAACGCGTGCGTGGCGTGTGCGTCAGTGCGTGCATGGGTCGGTGGGTGTGTGCGTGCTGCGTGGTGTGGCCTGTGTGCGTGGGTGTGTGCTGTACTGTTGTGGCCTGTCCTGCCTCAGCTTGTGCTGCGTGTGTGGGGAATCGGGAGTAGATTAGGTGAGGGTGTGAGGCAGACAGAGACATGCCCGGCGGGTTTAGATTTTCCCATTAAGCAGCTCCGTGGGTATTTTTTTTACCAAACCCAACCATTTAACGCGGGTACCCTTCGGGTTAACGGGTATCAGGTACCCATTGACATCCGTAGGTGTAGCCGTGTAGTGGTGGGTAGAGAAGGCCGGCTCTGGTAGCGGTAGGGTGCAGGGAAGGGGAGACCAGTGCAGGGGGTGGTGGTGAGCGGAGGAACTTGCCATGGAAGGAGAACGGAGGAGCACTAGCGGACTGACGCGATCCATCGTCCACAATTCAGTTCGTGCCTATCTCGACTCTCTCTAACTTTCATGCCTGCAAAACTGAAACTGCTACAGACTGCAAACAACCCCAGCTGCTATGGCGCTTCAAAATATGAAACTTTGGTATTGTTTGATGCTTCTATTTGCTGGTTTAGTAGTTTTATTTCACGTTTTTTGTGAGTTGGATTGAACAACGGTTGCAGCTCATTCCCTGTACTGAATGTTCAGTATAGGATATTCATATCTTTTTAAAATTTCAACATGGAGCAAGCTGAATAATAGTTGTTTTTTCAAATGTAGGGTTGTTAGTTATAGTTATGCTACAACATAAGCTGAGTAATAATTAAAAATAAGTAAAAAATGTTCTAGATTATTTGATAAATGATAAAGCCCGTAGCAACGCACGGGCACGTTTGCTAGTTATAGTAAAAACCCGTGGAGACGTGGCCATGGTTTAGCTGAGCGACCTGCGCCGACCGACGGACCACCTAGCAAAGGCCCATTTTACCATATTTGGTGATTTTGTCCGTAAGCATATCTCCCTCCCTGTTTTTTTGCTTCTTTCTTTACATTTTTTCATTTATTTCCCCTTTTTGTACAGTGAAATCCATTGACCAATAACTTATGCTACTCGTTGGGTTTGACACTGTTACTTATTTATATGACTACGATAGATCCCTTAAAGCAGTGGGACATTACGGGGCCAGCTGTTCCTCGGCCGCAAAAAGGCGAAAAAGAAGCCACGGCACCGGCCCTGAAGCTGATAAAGCCGGAGGTGAATGAAGATGACCCGGAGCTCAAAGAAGTCATCAAGCTGTTGTACAACACAACGCAGCCGGTGGACACTGAGTTCGCGTGAGCGTGATCGGCGGCGGAGTACGGCTTCGTGATGATCCCTAGCTAATGACTCTAGTGACGGCAACGGCAGAGGCGACGACGGCTAGGATGGAGGCGGCGGGCTCGACTACTCGGTTTTCGGCCGCTTCTACGATAGCCACTACTAGAGTTTAATTTGGTTTATAATTTCGTTCAAAATTGTCAAATATATCCTAAATTTGAATAAAATTTGCCTAGTTCAATTTAAATTATTATTTTAATATTTTCTTACAGAAAATGGGGTCGCCGCTGGGGCAGTCGGTCCCAATAAGGTGGCAACATGTGCAGGCTCTCGCACTAGAGTACATTTGGCACAGTTTGCGGACTGTGTATTGGTAGCCCCGTGGAGATGCTCTAACGTCTCGAAATGTCTCTATATGTGTATTTTTTACTAAGCGCCATGTTGATATGATTTTTTCTTTCCGTAGCAAACACACATGTATCTACTTGGTCGCCGCCTAAGCAAGATATTCTCAAGTTTAATACCGATGGAGCATTTACCCCTGGGCATAGACATGCAGGCTGGGGCGTTGTTGCACGAGATCATCGAGGTGAGGTTGTGGCGGCGAGTGCGGGCCAGAGTGAGCATGTGTCTGATGCCTTTCGACTGGCTGAACATGTTGGTGCTATCCACGTCGTCCTGGAGACGGATTCACAGCTGCTCATGCTCGCACTAAACAGACGTGAAACTAATATTTCTCCGCTTGGGGTAACCATTGATGAACTGAAGTTCCAGCTTAGAACTATGTTTTCTTCATGTGATGTTATTTCTTGCAAGTGTGAGTTCAATAGACCAGCCCATGAACTTGCGAGTATTGGGTGGTCTTGTGATGTAAACAGAGCTTTGCTCTGGGAGTATGAGGTACCAGCGCAGATTGCTGGTCTTGTTTAGGGCGAGATGCCCCAATAAAGCTTAGGCTCACCTTAAAAAAACACATGTATCTATATATACACGTGTCACATTATGTATGAGTTCAGATTTTCTTAATTGGGCTTGTGAATTATTTTTGGACACGGCTAGACCGAAATAAAGAATGGCCAGGCACGGGCTCTTTTCAAATCATGAATTTGATCCACTGTTTTATGCAGCTACAGTTTTGGCCAGTCACACAGCTCATCTGTTGAACTCTGTAAAATCTAAACCGAAATCATTCATACAACTTTCATCTGGCAAGCTTACCTTTCTCCGATACGAACTATGTAAAATCTTAACCCAGGTATTCTCGAAAGTAAATAATCTATTTTGATACACTTCTGCTTCAGTGCGCCGCCCTGAAGTCCTGAACCATATACCGTACTGTATATTTTTTTCGGTAGCTGTAGCTCACCCGTAAACAATTATGGGCCCTGAAGTCCTGAACCATATACCGTACTGTATATTTTTTTCGGTAGCTGTAGCTCACCCCGTAAACAATTATGGGAAAAAGAGAGCAAAATTGGTGATGCTGGGATTCGATCCTGGGTGTGACGCGTCAAGCCCAGAGAGAACAGCCGCTGGGCTAGATATGACTTGATGATGCTAAATGCATTCTTTAACTAATATTATTAATTCTCGTGTCGTTAATGGAGCACACCGTATGGGAGAAGATTTCCATCGTTTTAGACTTACTAATCATAGAAATTGAATACCAAATCATTCAAAATTATTTCTAAAAAGTTAACAACACGAAATTAAAATATAGATAAATCCATTTTCATGAAAAACTTGATGATTATAGCACAATATGCATGCCTGCATGCCTCGATCGACATCTAGACCTAAAGATGCAGCCCTAAAAATGTCCCAAATGTTGTAAAGGCTATAGATATATATGGAGTACTAAACATTAGTAACCACATGCAACAGCACTAGAACACTTGACCTAGAACTATCATGTGAGTCCACATGTTCTAGATGTGCTGGGGTTAAAATGGCTAGTGGTGTTGCATGTGGGTCCACATGTCCAAAAGGTTCGAGATACATATGACCTACTAAACATTTGTAACCACATGTATAGGCAGTAGATAATCTGACCAAGAACTATCATGTGGGTGCTACAACATACAAAATAGATAGGAGTGTTGCATGTGGGTCCACATATCACAAACGTGGTAAGGTATAGCTATGAGAGTGTTTCATTTGGGTCCATATGTCCTAGATGTGTTGCCGTCAAGATGGCTAGGGTGTTGCATGTGGGTCCACATATCCCAAAGGTGGTAGGTAGATACATATATGTCTTATTGGACATTTGGACATATGCGCTAACACTAGACAACTTGACCTAAAACTATCATGTGGGTCTTACAACATAAAACATAGCTAGGAGGGTTGCATGTGGGTCCACATGTCACAAAGGTGGTAAGGTATGGCTATGAGTGTTGCACGTGGGTCCACATGTCCTAAATGTGATGGAGTTAAAATGGATAGGGGTGTTGCATGTGGATCCACATGTCCCAAAGGTTGTAGATACATATGAACTAGTGAACATTTGTAACCACATGCACCAATAGTAGACAATTTTACCTAGAACTGTCATGTGGTCAAGATGGATAGGGGTGTTTCATTTGGAGCCACATATAAAAAAGGTTGTAAAGGTTTTAGTATATATGAACTACTAAACATTTGTAGCCACATGCAACGACACTAGACAACTTAAACTATAACTATCATGTGAGTCCTACAACATACACCATAGTTAGAAGTGTTGCATGTGGGTCCACATATCACAAAGGTGGTAAGATATATCTATGAGAGTGTTGCATGTGGGTCCACATGTTCTCGATGTGCTGGGGTTAAAATGGCTAGTGGTGTTGCATGTGTGTCCACATGTCACAAATGTTCAAGATACATATGACCTACTAAACATTTGTAACCACATGTGTCGGCAGTAGACAACCTGATCTATAACTATCATGTGGGTCCTACAACATACAAAATAGCTAGGAGTGTTACATGTGGGTCCACATATCACAAAGGTGGTAAGATATGGCTATGAGAGTGTTGCATGTGGGTCCACATGTCCTAAATGTGTTGCGGTCAAGATGGCTAGGGTGTTGCATGTGACTTTCAGATTTTGGTCACAAAAAGGTCATAGATGAAAAATTATGACCTTTTAGTGACCAAAATGGAGGGTCATTAGTCAGCATATTTCTTGTAGTGAGTGTTGGCGCATATGGTTCCAAATATCCATTAGGACATATATGTATATATCTACCATGCACCTTTGGGACATGTGGACCCACATGCAACACCCGAGCCATCTTGACCGCGACACATCTAGGACATGTGGACCCACATGCAGCACTCTTATAGCCATATCTTACCACCTTTGTGATATGTGGACCCACATGTAACACTCTTAGCTATTTTTTATGTTGTAGTACCCACATGATAGTTCTAGGTCAGTTGTCTACTGCCGATGAATGTGGTTACAAATGTTTAGTAGGTATTATGTATCTAGAACCTTTGAGACATGTGAACCCACCTGCAACACCCCTAGACATTTTAACCCTAACACATCTAGAACATGTGGACCCACATGCAACACTCTCATAAACATATCTTACCACCATTGGGACACGTGGACCAACATGCAACACTCCTAACGATGTTGTATGTTGTAGGACACAGATGATAGTTCCAGGTCAAGTTGTCTTGTGCCGCTGCATGTGGTTTCAAATGTCTAGTAGGTTATATATGTATGTATCTACCACCTTTGGGATATGTGGAACCAATTGCAACACTCATGTCTATGTTGCACATTCTTAGTTTAGATGGTTATTTTTGCATATGGCTTATAATTCATGTTGTGGGTCTACATATGGATTTAATCGCATTTAGTGGTCAAGATCACTAGGTTGCATGTTTTCTTCCTAGGTGGTTATTTTTGCAAATTTCTTTCATTTCATGTTGTGGGTCTAAATTATCCTTTGCTATGGGTCTACTTTAGGGCTGCATCTTTAGGTCTAGATGGGGAACGAGACATGCATGTTGTGGATCTAATTCTTACGGTTGCACGTACTTGGTCTACATTACAAGGTTTATATATTCTAGTATTTTATTGCATGGTTTGGATCTATATACGAACCGAGTTGTTCAGCTCGCCCCGAGCTTGACTCGACCCGCTACACCGATGGTCCGAGCCGAGCTGCCTTTTACTCGACCAAAACAATCTCGGGCCAAGCCTGTCTCCACTCGGTCCAGCCCAAGAAGCTCTTTTTCGTTTTGAAAATATATTTTCCTAGCCCAATAGGAGGAGGGCGGTCCATTAGGTTACATTCCATATGAGCGAAGCGATACAATATGTTCTTTTGGATACCGTCCAAATTACCGAGATTCGGCGTGCATAGCAAGAAATGAAGGGGATGCCTCCATGCTCCTACCACCGGACACGCCTCGCCCAATTCTCCTGCTAGGAGAGCATACAAGATGCACATAATGTATTGTATTTTTTATGTTTATTAATGTGCTATAATCATCAAGTTTTTCATGAAAATGAGTTAATCTATATTTTAATTTCGTGTTGTTAATTTCTTAGAATTAATTTTGAATGATTTGGTATCCAATTTGCCGTAGAACAACGCCGAATACACCAAACCATAGACCTGTGAATACCAACGAAGGTTCTCCCCTTTTAATTTTGAGCCGCAATGCCAAGGCTTTGTGCACGCACGCAGCCATTAAATTAATCAAGCAACATCGGCAAGAGCACCACCACTGATATTTCAGGGACAAATAACCGAACCACTTTGTCGACGTCGTTGGGAGCCGAGAGAACGAATCACCATTGCCGAAGACGTAATAGCCGGGATAGATATTGCGAGGACAATCCTCCTCGCGGCAACAATAAGAAACAATCCAAGATTGATCTGGCGAAGCAAGATCTGAAGAACCATACCTAGACAAACTTAATCTTCCAAAGCCATCATTGACGTCGGGAAGGAGATCACGCCGTCGAACGAAGCGCGGAAGATCACTTATTGCAGACAAAGCCATCTCCATTGACGAACAAGATAACAACCAAAACCAAGCTCTAACATTAAGAACCTTTGTATAGCGCCCTGCGCAGGTCCGAGGTCCCCACCCCTCCTAGTGCCAGAGCGGCAACTAGAGGAGGCGAGGACCCGTCAATTCTTAGACGAAGGCGACGATGAAGATGCAGATGGCGCCGGCGGCGACGGCTAGGGTTGAAACCCTAGGCCGCCGCCTCTCTTTCTTTCTTTCTAGACGAAACGATGTAATGTAATAGCTGCACCAAGACTTAATATTCCTAGTGTGATAATTAATTAGCCTAGCCTATCAAAATGAAAAATTCTAATGCGATGATCCAGATAATCCTCTCTAATGAAGTCAACTTCTGAACATGCATGCATGGGGAAGTTGAAGTTGCACACATATGAAGTTAGCACTGCGTCGACCCGATCGACGACTTGTAATTAACGCGTGCATGTGCATAGCTCCACATTGTCAAAGATAGATGATCTATACGAATATTTACGTGATCAAGTGGTAGCTAGCTGGGGTTCTTTAGTAGGGTTTTTCCTACGTCGGGTGGCTATAAATAGAAGGATTGCTCTATCATATTGGCACCACCAGTACATCATCTACATCTAGTCTTCCTCCCTTCGATTCTAATGGCTTCATCAAGTGCAGCTATGGTCGTGATGTTGGCGGTCGTGTCTTCATCCCTATTGGGAATGGGGTGGCAGGCGTCGGCGGCGACGACGGCATGCAAGGACTGCCCCACGTACTGCACCTCAACTTGCACCAGCAGCGCCAACTCCGCGCCGTCGTCGTGGGATCCATGCAGCGGCGCCTGTGGCACAGGCTACATGCCAGATTGCCTGTACGGCTGCGAGAACGTGTACTACGGCCAGTGCAAGAACGGCTGCAATAGCGAGTGCGGCCGCTATATGCCGTGGAGCTACTGCTCCAGCTACTGCAGCGACTCCTGCAGCCCCAGCAAAATCGACTACGAATCCTCATGCAGGAACCAGTGCTGCTCTTCGCCTCAGCAGTGCCAAGAACGCAAGGACAACGCCATCCAGAAGTGCACCGCCTCCTGCACCACCTACCACTAGTAGAAACAGGGCCTTTAGTCCAGAGCCATTTTGGGCTCTAGTCCCGGGCCACTCTGTAACCCGGACTAGAGGGTGGGACTAGTCCCGGATGAACAGATACGAGGCCGCAGAGCACTTGTCCGGGTCGTGGGGGAGCTCTAGTCCCGGTTCGTGATACGAATCAGGACTAAAGGTCCGTGGCAGGGCAGCCGCAGAGGGGGGCCCACGCGAGCACCTTTCGTCCCGGCTCGTATCACGAACTGGGACTAGTGATGGACTTCTAGTCCCGGTTCGTGTTACGAGCCGGGACGAAATTTAAAACCTGTTAATCTCCCGCCGACGCGTTGGAAGTTGATCAAGCCGCCGTTTTGATTGTGCTTTGGAAGATGATCAGCCCCGCGTTGATTCATATGGAGTGCTTTGGAACATGATCAGCCCGAATTTAATCACTGCATGCGCCGCCCGCCGGCCTCCCTCTCCGCCTATATAAAAGCTACACTAATCCATGGCTTAAGCACACATAATCTCTCTCTAATCCTTGCAAAAACTCTCTCTCTCTTGATCCCTCTCTTCTATTCCAATGGAGCCACTCGCGCGCGTACCTCCGTCTCGGTTGTACTACTTAATCAAAGAAGATATGCACTTCAAGGTATGGGTCACCCTCCGTGCATCACGCGTGGAGAGGTGGATCCGCGACGTGAAGAAGTTCTTTCTCGACGTCGCACCGATCAAGTGCGTTGGACTCGACTGCGAGTTCACCGACCCTCTCCCGGGTCGACAGAGGGATCTTCCACCCGAGAAAAGGCAGCGCGCCGCCGTCCTTCAACTCTCGATGGCGTCCGAGACTCTTGTCTTCCAGATCTGTAAGGCTGATGGGGTGCCGCCGCAGCTCCTTGTGGATTTCTTAGGTGTCGAGACCATCAACTTCTACGGCGTGGCTATCCACAATGACGTGCGGATGCTGCGCTACTACGGAATTGTTATTCCGTCCGCGATCGACCTCCAGAGGGATAGCCGGAACCCAACCGGCAATCCTACTCCGAGTCTGTATGCTCTCTCCAATGAAGAGTGATGAATGTGACAGAAAAAGAAACTTTGAGATTGGGTTCGTTGACCCAACCCGAGTTAATGAAAATCTGCTACGGAACTACCCGAAGGAAACGGTGGCCAACTTGTTTAGTTTCATACAGAGGCAAGATTATAAAAGGAAGATATTGTTTCCTTACAACTTCAGGTAAGAGTGTTACTGTCTTGTACACATTAGTGTTTGCTTACTCGATGTTAAGTGTAACTGATTAGTTACTGACATATATAAACGTGCGCAGCGACCATTACATTTTGCTAATCATTGAAGTTGATGATGCAAAAGTTGAAATCTTCGACTCATTGGCGTGGCCCCAAGAGAAGTACCAACATATTCTAGATGTGCTCCAAGGGTATTTTCAATCATTATCGTACGATATCGGTCTCTTTTGTTCAATTCCTGAGATATCAAGTAACTAATTAATAACTCATTTATTCATTTGTTTGCCGGGCAGGATTTGAAAAGATTTCATAAAGAGTACAGCTGGTGATTTTAAAGAGGAGCTTAGGTTTGTCAATGTCGAGGTAAGTAGTACAAGCTAGATTCGCGCATCTTTTTAATTCAAATTTCAATACCATCATACCATGCTTGACTATTATTTGATTGAAATCTATTCTCGTAAAGTACTGTGAAAGATAGCCACCGGGGACCAATTTGTGTGGATACTACGTCTGCGAGTGGATTCGCCGGGAGGTCTCTGAGCGGAACCCATCAACATCTATGGAAGTAAGTGAACAAATATATTCACAGTTTTATTTTATTACCATCAATTGTGTTGAGTGTCATTCATAATTTCTGTTATGATGATTGATATGCATATTGATCTCCTTCTTTTATAGATGAATAGAATGCGGAGGGACCTGCAACCAAAGGACCGCTTTCGACCAATTCAAGAGGAAATTGCGGGA
Organism: Poa pratensis; assembly: GCA_947311845.1. NCBI lineage: Eukaryota > Viridiplantae > Streptophyta > Magnoliopsida > Poales > Poaceae > Poa > Poa pratensis. The sequence goes on from CAMZMU010000043.1 coordinate 3,609,508, forward strand.
TTTTTGATGAACTATGTCATAAACCCAAAGGGAAAATACAATGCCACCGAATAGACGGTCTCTAATCCCGGCGATGATCATGTAATCGAATAGACGACGGGCTCTAGTCCCTGTTTTATATGATCTCTATGTAATTAATCGAATAGACTAGCTCTAGTCCGGTTGTGATCTCCATGTAATCAATTAAAAATGATCGAATTCTCATAAAGATTTCTTTTATGAATATTTTGATATGCTATATGTATTTTTCTGATTTATAATTAACTAGTAGATGTGCACGTGCCATGCATGTCTCGTGAAAACATTGCAAATTGTAATTAAAAAATTACCAACCATATTTCTATGTCACAATTTCATTTCATTCTTAAAATATGTATTTTAACACAATAGTAATTGGGCGGCACACAAAATGTTGTATACTGCCCAATAAATAGCTCAACAAATAATGCCCAAGCAATGAAATATAAATACATTATCAAAAGTCCGGACTTAATAGTCGTGTCCCGGAGGTGTTCAACATTACAAGCAAGTGGATGACCATTGTGATCCGCCTTTCCCTGCATTTAACATTGGTGTGCGCAACCGGCTTCACAAACAGCTTTATAATTTGTATACCTTTGTTGTCCATCACCTTATCAAAATGTCTCCTGTTAGAATCAAACCGATTACAAAATCAACAAAGCCTTGTAACAAAAGAACACCGCTACCCATAAATAACTAATAACCATTTTTGTAGCGTAAAATCAAATCAACTGACAAAGTCGGCATGATGAGAAAAATCTTATATATTGAAAGAGTGGTAAAGGCAAAAGCAAAACAGTGCAAGGGTAAAAAAGCTTTCAGTCCTCATAGCACATATACATAAAATTATATAACTAACAAAAAAAGGGTGTTAATTCAGCGAATGTGACGACAATTTTGCAGTGGAAGTTAATACTTTGAGCTAGAAAGCTTGCAAGTGATTCCAATAGAAGATTGATCAGAGTTCCACATTTATTTCAGAAGGAATTTTAAACCCACAAATAAACACGATCTAGTTAGAACAGTGTTATGAATTAAACAAACTCTGTTTCCGACTAACATTCTACATGATAGTACCAAATACAGAAATTGCACAAGATTAGATGGCAACATACTTGAGCGCAATCACTGGAGAATAGAATATCCACCGCGTACTGTCATATTGGATCCGCCGCTTTAACATTGCGGCTGGCTGCCAAGGTGAGATGTCCGTTGGTTTCGATGGTGCAGCACGTCGATCTCCCCACAACTTTCCCGCCCTCCTCCCAGCCGGCTTCCTCGTCGGGTGGAACCGCACGTCGCAGGGCGACCATGCAGCGGCGCAGGCCGCGGAGCAGAAATAAGCAGCGCCAACGGCGACGGCGAGGTCCTTGGCCCGGTGGCCGCAAGCCCGAGCGCCTGCTCGCGTACTCCGCGAGCTGGTGGATCCTGGTCCTCCTTCCGTCATGGGGAAGGGCAGCGGCGGCGTAGCGGACGGGGATTGGATTGCGCGCCGACGGCGACGGCCAGCGGCGGAGGGGACAGGGATTGGACTGCGCGCCGACGGGGACGACCATGGTGGCTCGAGAAAGGAACCATCGCGTTGGAGAAACGAACAATTTATTTTTTAAGCGGTGACAATCCCTGTAATTACAACAAACTGAAAAGGTCTGGTCCGTTGATCTGATATCGAACGACTTAAATTTAATGTATCCGTAACATGTTTGCTCTTTTAATAGTAGTATAGATTAACCATATATTTTGCAAGATTAATCATAATATTCAATAGGGAAACAAGAAAACCAGAAGCCGCCACGTGGGAGAATCTCTAGTCCCGGGTTGTATTACCACCCGGGACTAGAGGTTCTCTGCCACGCGCTCTGCCCAGGCCCCGCGTGGAGCTCTCTAGTATCGGGCCGTAAGCCACCCGGGATTAGAGGGGGGAGCCTCTAGTCCCGAACCCGGCGTCCCGGGTGGGAATCCGGTACCAGAGGCCCCTACCACCCGGCACGAGAGCCCCATTTTCCACTAGTGTACTGCAGCACGTCAACGCCTGATCAATGGATCAAGTAGTTTTTTCTTCAAATAAATCAAGGAGTGCATATCACCTTATGTATACTAGCAAAGTACCCGTGCGTTGCAACGGGTATAAAATAAATCAAACATCTTTTTTTAAAGAAATTTTCGATTTTGGTTCTATCATTGTTTTAGAACTCTATCTAAAATATGAAGCATCATACATCATGCATAAATTTATGACTCTACAGTGGATTATTTCATCGTTTTGCTAAATTACAGGGAAGATCACTAAAAATAATAATCTTTTCGGTCATAGTAAGAGTTGGGCACACATGGAATATTTCCCGGTGCCATTTCAAGATTGCCAGGGAGGTTTGTAGTGCAGATTACTACTTGTTGTAGCTTACAGGATCAAATAGTTTTGCAAGCCAAACAACACTGAAAATATATCTGGTAGACACATGAAAAGTAAACACGCGCCTCTCCTACCCCAGCATCTAGTCAGATGCACCCTTGTCTTTGCCTAGCAGTGATTTTTTCTCCTTGCTTATTGTGATCGGGCCATGCCACTATTTCATTCAGTAACATCGTCGGGCACGACTATCAGGTTCAACCATGTCCAACCTGAAGTGCAAAAATAGATCGAGGAGAGTATGTTTGGTCACGATTTGGATAGTCCACAACAAATTTATTGGAAAGAATAGACACAATTTTGGCATCGTCATATCAGCCAGCAGTTTTGCCGCTGTAGCAACATCCCAGCTTCAAAACTGAATGAAAAAGAATGAAAAGCAATGACGCTTTTTGTTCAATCAGACACTTAGCATCAAGGCATGGGGATGATTAACTTCACTATATCTTTGAGAATACAAGCACAAAAGTGAGGCTACAACAGAGTGGTAATGGATTAAAGATATATACAATAGTATCAACAACTAACAAGCACTACACTCCAGATCTCCAACAAGAACACCGATTCATGACCGTAACTTAGGAATTTGAACATACATACCTAAATTAACTTTGCACAATGTATCACCAATGAATAAGCGCACATATATGCATCATTTGATGTTACCTCACCATTTGCACAGATTAATCAAAAGACAAGAAGGCAAGCAACATCCAGTAGATGCAGCCAACTGCAGTCTGCTGGTATAGCTGAAGCTCGACGGGGCCAGATGGTGTAGCTCAACGGTGTCCTCTGCTGGTTTATCCCACAGGAGTACATCCTTGGACGACTGCTAGTGGAGATAAGAGAGGACCAGGTCAAGGTTCAGGGGCTGGCGGCGAGCAGGACCAAGTCTCCCGCGGTGGTGTAGCTCCGTTGGTGCAGCAGATCGGGACAGCTGAGCTACGGCTCAGAGGTGGACCATGCCGAGGGTCACAGGTCGCCGTTGAGTAGGAGTGTAGGACCATATCTCCTGCGGCCGCTGCCCCTTGTGATGCAGCAGGTCGGGAGAACGGAGCTATGGCGACGGAGCGGAGCAGGGGTCGCGGTCAGGGAAAGTATACGCCAGAGCCAATCTGGAGCTGGGTGGTTGCCTCGGGGATTCCCGCCGGTGGTCGTTGCGTTTCCTGTCGGTCGCCGCCGCTCAGAGGAGAGAGAGGACCTGAGGGACTATGGCTGGCTGGGGCAGAATAATAGGGGTAATGGCTGAGGCGGCGACAGCCCTCTTCCCCGCGGGTGGAGGTGCAGGACCAGCGGCGACGGACTTCGCCGGTGGTCGTTGCGTCTCCCATCGGTCGCCGCCGCTCAGAGGAGAGAAAGAAGGGAGTGGATCGGGTCGATGTGTCTGATGGTACTGCGGTATTATTTCCCAGCTCCTGGGGGCCTAAACAGCAAACTGCAAGGCACATATAGGTGCGGTACTGCGGGTTTATTTCCCAATTTTGTAGGGACCTAAGTGAAAAACGGCCGCGACGTACCATCACCACCTCAAGCCGTATTATATAGTAGAGATGTATGCGTGCGCCTCCTTTTCTACTTTCTAGTCAAGACCTGATCGGCAGACTTTAGGAGCCAAGACTCTAAGTCGGTCCCTGTACTTCTATATAAACTCACCCTCGAAGTTACTATATTTTCATACTAATCGAAATTTCGGATGGATATATACATCGATCATGTGGTTTCATACTAATCGAAATTTCAGATGGGTACATCGATCATGGGGGAAACATGATTATGAGTACATCGATCATCCAAAAAAAACTATTGCTCGCTGTTGTTGGCCGCCGTCCTTCTCGTGGCGATCTCGACTTGGCAGTCCCAGTAAACATACCGCATTAACGAGTAAGACCACACGACCAGCCAAAGAACCGGCGCCGCATCATCCTCCTCGCCGTCGACGAACGTGACGCCGTAGTCGGCAAGGGTCTGGTCGTCGTCGCTCAGTGTCTTCCCGTAGAAGATGAGCCGCTGCTCGATCGGCATGTAGCCTTCCGCGTCGTGGATCTTCAACTTGACCTCTCCCACGGTGGTGTCGCCGCCGCGCTCCAGCTCCAGCGTGATCGTCGTCTTGGCGCGGGTCACGGTTTTGACCAAGATCTGCGGCATCTCGTCGTGGTAGACGATGACAGTGGTGGAGAATCGGATGGGTTTACTTAATTTATACGATTATTATTGTCCTTATATGTAATAACGTATAGTTTTTTTTAGTTTCATATGTAACGTATAGTTGACGTGATAACCACGGTTTACGGCGAGTTTAGTTCCGTACGTGGGTTGGACTGGACTAGACTATCCCATGAAGGTTTGTGCTGTTGGGCTAGAGGAGGCCCATACTTGGAAGAGGACCGATGGCAATATCTATCAGTCCTGATCACAGAAAAAAATAGCAAGCTATAACATTGCTAATAGCACGCTATATCGTTTTGAGAATTGTCTCACTAAACTAATCAATAGGTAAATCCTTGGATATATTTTAAAGTTGCATTTATTTGTTTATATATATATCGATGTTAATTTCTGTAAACTTTGTCAAACTTGACAAAACAAATAGGACTTACATTTTGAAAATGAGGGGACATGTGAATAACTTTACATTGGACCCTAGATCTGCCACCTCTAATGCCAGTGAAGTGGCACTCCTAAGCAATATTCGCGATTTAGTCAATGTTCAGTACACACCATGTACTCTCTACCTTTGTGATGTGTTTCTAGATTATTCCAACCCACGTTAAGATGTCCACAAGGAGGGTAAGAAATATGAATACATTAATTTCAGTTGCATATGCAAGATCCTGATTGCAACGTTGAGTAATGACATTTACAAAATAAATGTGTTATAGCAATTATTTGTTTACATTATTAGGTTACAAGATGGAATGCCACATTTGAAATAGATGAACGTATAATAATTAGGGTGATCTAAATAATCATATTAACACAAAATGATTGATAACATACTTTTACAATATACCACAACAACACAAAATCTTTAGGATGCATGAATAATAGTTTTCAAGATGTGCGGGTATATAGTATATTTTTAAAAATGAAATGATTTTGTTAGTATAATTTAGAAAAGATTATCATGTATTTTGTTTTGAAACAATCATCTTACAAAATTTTAATGCGAAACTCAAATACTATTTGGAGTCATATGTTTTTGTCTTTAATGTCTTGATGTGAAAATCACATGTTAACTACATTTTTTTGGTAATTCGAGGAAACGGAAACTAAAAACAATCAGAAAAGGAGTAACAACCACTCTTCTTAGAGCAAAATACTAAGTCCAAGAGTAACAACCTTCCCCCAGCAAATAGAAGGCCCCAATTTATTCTATTTCCATCAACATTTGAATCAGATTATGTCATGCTCCGACATTTGACCCCGGCCACCGCCAGTCAAGTCTTTGCTTCGGGAATTTGACTATGCCTACCGCCGATCCCATCATGTTGCAAACATTCCGTGTGCCCAAAAACATCTTGGCCCCAGCCACTACACTTTTCATGATAATAACTAATTACCCCGGCTGTAACCAAGAGTGCATCGTTGATGCGAAGACGATAGATGGGATGAAGAGGATTAGGCCCCCTGGTATGTTTACCTTTGTTTTGGTTGTAGTTGGTATCCCTGCAGATTCTATTGAGCTTCTATAGAGCTGGGGTGTGGCCTCTTTTGTATAAATGTTACCCAAACTTGTCATAAGTCTGTGAATGTTGTGTTATACTACTAAAAGAAAAGTTGGCTTTTACCAGGGCCAGTTTTGGTGGTAAAGGGGATTTTTTTGTGGCAAAATGATTTTTTAAACAAAATGTCAACCGTGGTTATAGCTGTGTGGCAGATCAATCTAACACGGTTAAAAAATCTGTGCAGATTGTTGCACGTCAACCATGGAAACATTGTCGTGGTATATGCACATAACAGACACGTGGCAAATTTCATTAGATCGTTGTTCCTCTTCATCTTTTCTACCATGATTATAACTCGTGGTAGAGATACATGCCCACAAGAGAAATATCGCATGTTATCGAGCAAGAAGCACATGGTGTTAGCACCAACTTCAAATCTGGAAACTCTACCAGATAGATGCACAACATCAATTTCATCATAGGCACGTGCCAAAAATGCAAAGAGGGCTATGCTCACATTCAAATCATCCAGACGAAATAGGGGCACCCAAAGCATGAAGATCCGGGCTCTCAAGGTAGCTCCAAGGAATTGGGCCTTGTAGGCCGACGTCGCCGAGTATTGGCCATTTACCGAAAGCTTCTAAATAATGTCATCCTCCACATCTTCATTAAGCTGAACATTTTGGAAAAGGATCCAAAGCGTGATGTATTGCTCAATGTGAGGAATAGTGAGCTCCGTAGTCATGTTAATTTTTGCAATACATGAATTCTCATGTAGTGCATTCTTCACGCTCCATTTTTGTCTTTTTGAAACCGCAAAGACAAGGGGCGCGATATCTTTTGGCTTGCAACCATTGAGCCACAGGCCTCCCAAAAGGGTGTTTTTCGGCCATCACCATCGTAATGCTCGTGGCGACATAGAAGAGATCCATGTCCTCCTTCGTACAAGGGTTGCCCAACCCATCCAAATCTTGTCGGGTTCCTTCCATTCTAGCCATATGGCCATCGTAATCTTAGAGATCGCGCAAACTTGTCAATATTTAACACACCCTAGACCTCCAAGAGATTTAGGCCGGCATACCACATCCAAATTGATTTTACATTGGCCACCAGTAACTTTGTGGGTGCTCGCCCACAAAAGGCCCTCTCAGTTTTCTTCATGCTGTTGGTGGTTCCTGGCGGCACAATGAGGTGCGTGAGGTGGTAGATGGCTTGGGAGGATAGCACGGACTTGACAAGTGGAGGCGTAGTATTTGAAGTGGCAACACTGGAGGAGTGTGTGGGGCCAGGGGATCGCCATTGTCTGGGGATCCCGAGGTGGTTTCGCCGCGAGCCCGAGAGTCAGAGCTTATTGTCGGAACAAAGGGTAAAAAACATTCGACACGCTTCTCATAATAGTGTTTTTTGCTTAAATTAAGAATGTAGTGCTTTTGTTACTCAGTGCGCGTAGTTAGTTCAAGACTCTCCTAAAAATTATTTGGTCAATTTCTTCCAAGATTGGAAGGAAAAAGGGAAAATAGTGGTTCAGTTTCTCTACTAAAATCCTGAATTTGATCCACTGTTTTATGCACCTACAGTACAGAGAAGTCACAGAACTCTAATTTACCATCATATAAGTAACATAATCATACATCATTCAGATCTCATGGGCACATAATTCAGACAATAGTTGTAACTTTATCACACGAGTATAATTCATACAACAGAGGGATTCATCTGGCAAGCTTATAAGGCTCCGGTACCAACTATGTAAATCCTTAACCCAGGTATCCTCGAAAGTAAATAATCTATTTTGATCTGAAGAAAAGTAAATAATCCAAGCAAAGATACAAGCTGATTGTGAACCAGCAGCTAGAAGAAACCATGAATGAACGAACAAACTAATGGACTAGCATGCATGCTACTGCTAGCTTTGGGGCTACTCCTTGCGGGTTGGGCCGGCTTCGACGACGAAGATGTTGACACCGAAGAGGCGGATGTGACGGATCACCGGCGGCCTGCGATGAGCATTCATGTGTCCGCAGAGCGCCTGCATGCAGTCGAACCTATTGCCGCACACCTCACACACGTACTCCGGCGAGGGCAGCTTTCCGGCGGTGGCCATGGGAGGCGGGTGAGTGGGAAGATTTGCTATGCGTACTGGGGAGAGAGCTAGCAAGGTGGAGGGCTTTTGCAGCTGTGATGAGGAGCCTCGGGATTGTTGGTGCCTGTTTAAATAGGGGCGTAGGGGGCTGGGAATGGGGAAGAAGGCTGGCTGCCGTCGACACCCGTACTCATGCATGTATGGTACAGCAGCTGTACATACCAAATACAATAATTAGTTAATGAAAATATTAAGATGGTATTAGGTGGCCGACTATCGTGTCGATGTCCGACGTGGCGGACGCCCGCGTTACGCACTATCATGCGGACGTCCAACACCCGATGGGCCAGATGTCGAAATAGACATGGTTATCCATACATGGCATATACCCCCCCCCCCCCCCCCCCCAGGGGATCGCCATTGTCTGGGGATCCCGAGGTGGTTTCGCCGCGAGCCCGAGAGTCAGAGCTTATTGTCGGAACAAAGGGTAAAAAACATTCGACACGCTTCTCATAATAGTGTTTTTTGCTTAAATTAAGAATGTAGTGCTTTTGTTACTCAGTGCGCGTAGTTAGTTCAAGACTCTCCTAAAAATTATTTGGTCAATTTCTTCCAAGATTGGAAGGAAAAAGGGAAAATAGTGGTTCAGTTTCTCTACTAAAATCCTGAATTTGATCCACTGTTTTATGCACCTACAGTACAGAGAAGTCACAGAACTCTAATTTACCATCATATAAGTAACATAATCATACATCATTCAGATCTCATGGGCACATAATTCAGACAATAGTTGTAACTTTATCACACGAGTATAATTCATACAACAGAGGGATTCATCTGGCAAGCTTATAAGGCTCCGGTACCAACTATGTAAATCCTTAACCCAGGTATCCTCGAAAGTAAATAATCTATTTTGATCTGAAGAAAAGTAAATAATCCAAGCAAAGATACAAGCTGATTGTGAACCAGCAGCTAGAAGAAACCATGAATGAACGAACAAACTAATGGACTAGCATGCATGCTACTGCTAGCTTTGGGGCTACTCCTTGCGGGTTGGGCCGGCTTCGACGACGAAGATGTTGACACCGAAGAGGCGGATGTGACGGATCACCGGCGGCCTGCGATGAGCATTCATGTGTCCGCAGAGCGCCTGCATGCAGTCGAACCTATTGCCGCACACCTCACACACGTACTCCGGCGAGGGCAGCTTTCCGGCGGTGGCCATGGGAGGCGGGTGAGTGGGAAGATTTGCTATGCGTACTGGGGAGAGAGCTAGCAAGGTGGAGGGCTTTTGCAGCTGTGATGAGGAGCCTCGGGATTGTTGGTGCCTGTTTAAATAGGGGCGTAGGGGGCTGGGAATGGGGAAGAAGGCTGGCTGCCGTCGACACCCGTACTCATGCATGTATGGTACAGCAGCTGTACATACCAAATACAATAATTAGTTAATGAAAATATTAAGATGGTATTAGGTGGCCGACTATCGTGTCGATGTCCGACGTGGCGGACGCCCGCGTTACGCACTATCATGCGGACGTCCAACACCCGATGGGCCAGATGTCGAAATAGACATGGTTATCCATACATGGCATATACCCCCCCCCCCCCCCCCAGGGGATCGCCATTGTCTGGGGATCCCGAGGTGGTTTCGCCGCGAGCCCGAGAGTCAGAGCTTATTGTCGGAACAAAGGGTAAAAAACATTCGACACGCTTCTCATAATAGTGTTTTTTGCTTAAATTAAGAATGTAGTGCTTTTGTTACTCAGTGCGCGTAGTTAGTTCAAGACTCTCCTAAAAATTATTTGGTCAATTTCTTCCAAGATTGGAAGGAAAAAGGGAAAATAGTGGTTCAGTTTCTCTACTAAAATCCTGAATTTGATCCACTGTTTTATGCACCTACAGTACAGAGAAGTCACAGAACTCTAATTTACCATCATATAAGTAACATAATCATACATCATTCAGATCTCATGGGCACATAATTCAGACAATAGTTGTAACTTTATCACACGAGTATAATTCATACAACAGAGGGATTCATCTGGCAAGCTTATAAGGCTCCGGTACCAACTATGTAAATCCTTAACCCAGGTATCCTCGAAAGTAAATAATCTATTTTGATCTGAAGAAAAGTAAATAATCCAAGCAAAGATACAAGCTGATTGTGAACCAGCAGCTAGAAGAAACCATGAATGAACGAACAAACTAATGGACTAGCATGCATGCTACTGCTAGCTTTGGGGCTACTCCTTGCGGGTTGGGCCGGCTTCGACGACGAAGATGTTGACACCGAAGAGGCGGATGTGACGGATCACCGGCGGCCTGCGATGAGCATTCATGTGTCCGCAGAGCGCCTGCATGCAGTCGAACCTATTGCCGCACACCTCACACACGTACTCCGGCGAGGGCAGCTTTCCGGCGGTGGCCATGGGAGGCGGGTGAGTGGGAAGATTTGCTATGCGTACTGGGGAGAGAGCTAGCAAGGTGGAGGGCTTTTGCAGCTGTGATGAGGAGCCTCGGGATTGTTGGTGCCTGTTTAAATAGGGGCGTAGGGGGCTGGGAATGGGGAAGAAGGCTGGCTGCCGTCGACACCCGTACTCATGCATGTATGGTACAGCAGCTGTACATACCAAATACAATAATTAGTTAATGAAAATATTAAGATGGTATTAGGTGGCCGACTATCGTGTCGATGTCCGACGTGGCGGACGCCCGCGTTACGCACTATCATGCGGACGTCCAACACCCGATGGGCCAGATGTCGAAATAGACATGGTTATCCATACATGGCATATACCCCCCCCCCCCACCCACCCACAGTCACACCACCACCTGCCTTAACGGTTATCCTCGATCCACAAGGTGTACCAGAGTCATAAATTCATTCCTACTTTGAGTTTCGGCCTTGTGTTCGTTTTCACAGCTGGAAAGAGTTGTGGTATCGTGTCATATGAAAGTTGGCGTAGGACGACATTATTCTTCCTGTTCTTGATCTATCTTCAATTCTATGGAACATGTTATGCTCGGTATTAATTGCCTTGTTCTGGATCGATTCTATGATACTCTGGCATGGCTGAAGAGGTAAGAAATTACTCGAGAATAACAAAAGAGGATGGAAACACACGTCGGCTCATCGCGTATGTAAAGATGTCAAATGAGCTGCATTTTTACACCTAATTCTAAACATTTGTCTAAACAATTATATGGGTTTTGAACACATGCCCATGGCTTCATCCTGGTAGCCCCATATGTCCGGAAGCACCCTACATGTGCACCTACATTGTTGTGTATGGGCTACTTTGGTGTGCATCAAATTAAAGCTACGTGGAGGTATCGTGATGGTTCTTCTATGTAGTGATCTTTACCTATTTTTTTCATGATAAGTGAAGCGAATCAATAAAACAGAAGGAATTCCAAAGAACTTTTGCAATGGCTAGGAGGGAGCTTTGAAAAAGTCAATGAGGTGGTTCTCGATAATGCTCCATAAAATGGACAAATGATAGACTCGAAGATTCAGAATCAACTCATTGGTTGTTGTGCTCTTGAAACAACTAAATTTATCTTACAGGAAGTTGGTGATGACTTTTTTTGCAATTCTCGTCGATAATTTTTTTTACAAACATTTACAACGAAACAAGCTAGGTGCAGGTCTTCAGATGGACCAGGGAAAGAAATCAAAATAAACATATAGTGTCTAATATAAATTTATTTCTAAGCATGATCTTAAATAAAACTGAAATTGTATTAGTAACAAACTTATACCAAAGTCAGCAACCCAAATAAAACTGCAATTGTATTAGTAACAAACTTACAACAAAGTCAGCAACCGGCTCTCCACAGCGACAGGGCTTCTGATCACTACTCATTTTTGCTCATTGGTGTATCTCTTGTGGAGTCATACCATTGTGTACGTGGGTGGACAATTTATGCATGGATGCTTTCAGATCGGGGGCAGCCTAGTCTTTAGGATCCTATATGGTGGTCGGTGGAGATTGCGCTGGTTCGACAACTCAGACATGTGATAGTGGTGGTAAGCGTCTTTTAACATGATACGCGTCCAACATGTTTTGTGGCAGACGACTCTTCCAGGTTTGATGAATTTCTTTGCATCTCCTCCCAAGATCATTTTACATGTCATTTTCGCTGCCGGTGTGGTGTCTCCTTTCGCCGGCCACCTTCTCAAGGTAGCCATTTGCCATTTCGCATGATCTTGCAGGTGATCAAAAAGATGGTGGTGACTATAATAAGTGGTAGTGGTGGCGGATCAAGACACACGGTTGGTGCTCCCGTCATTGAGTGGATCTAGTGATGGTGGTCACAAGGGATCAATTGGCTAATTTTGTACGGGCTATGCAGGGTGAAAACCTAGGTCTCCTATCTTCACCTGGCAATATTTGGTGGCATTCTCTTCATGAAAGTGTTTTCGTGGTGCACCGAAACATGCTATCCAGATGAAAACACCGGATTTGGCTTTATTATAAGTCAAAACTGGGGATGTGAATGCAAGTAGTATTCCTCGTTGGAGGCATCACGGTGACCACTAGGCTTCTCTACACCTCAACGTTTTGTAGTTTTGTGTTAGCACGTGGACAACCTCTTGGTAGCCTCCGGCACAAGGGTTAAGGGAAAGTTTCATATATGACTTGACTGTGTTTGTCAACGCATCATGATCTCTCCTTTTTTATTATTCCCCTTTTTGCCAATTTCAGATTTGCAATATTGGCTTATGCATTCTTGGACGGTGTAGAGGCTCGGTGTAATGAAGCTTACATGCGGGATAGCTTCATTAGTATATATAGTGGCAACTATGGCAGGCCCTTGTTACACTCACTTGCACCTCCCATCCCATATGTATTTGCTCTCCCTAGGCCATAGCCATCAATCAACATTAATTAAAATTTTGTTCGCAGAAATCATTTAAGGATCTAATGCATTATTATTGTGGTATTTTCTTTAATTAACTTTGTGTGTCTACTATTATATGAGTTTTTCTTCGGCACACACCCTTCACTATATTGGACTTTACAAAATAGCACTTACATAGCAATCGTCATCCTCGTGACGGTGCATGATGCTAAAGGCAAACCTTCCCCGGAAATAGAACAAGACAACTCGATAAGAGGAATGGTGTAGTGGCATCATCCTCACGACCGTCGTCAAGGAAGGTGACGCCACATTTTGCAAGGGTGTTACCATCCCTAAGTTGCTTTGACGCGAAGACGAGGCATGATACCTGATCTTTGATTGATCGAATGATCGATCGACCAATCAACCAAGAGGTTAGAGGTGGCGCTGGCCAGAGGCGTAGCCAGGCCCCAGGCCACACGGGCCTTGGCATGGGGCGTGCTGGTAACATGCTTCGTTAACTGTAGCAAACGTTACACTATTTGACACTGTTCGGTACTGTAGCAGTGTAGTTGGCCCGGGGCGTGACTCCTGGCTGGCTACGCCACTGGCGCTGGCAGCCTGAATGTGATGAGCCAAGAGGTTAGAGGTATTTGTTCAAAAAAAAAAAGAGGTTAGAGGTATAAGAAGAAGTTGCGCCTCGATCGAATGTTTTTTGATTGGTTGGGCCAAATCACTACAGATTACCTTCAATTTAATTTTGCTCGTTCGTTAGGCTGGGCTGGACAAGACTGGCCCAGACCGGCACAAATAGCGTCCAGTAGTTGAGCTGGACCAGGCCGATACTGCAAAAAAGGTTCCATGACAAAGAACCATCTGGCCCTCCACATGGGATTTTTTCTTCTTCTTTCTTTTTTTTTTTTTGCGGGGAAAAGGACATGATATTAAAGCTCCGTTCTTACAGAAAGACCCAGAACAAAGGAAAAAATACAACGACGTCCTCTGGATCCCGATGTCGATGACAAGCACGATGCCGCCGGTGGCGCGCCGCCGCCGCCGTACCTCTTGATGGCTTGGATCAGGTACAGGCCCTCCGCGGACGGGAAGTCGCCGGTCGCCAGCTCCTGAGAACTTACACCGCATCCCTGCATCTCCATCGCGAAGCTCCAAATCACAGCCTTCTCTTTATTCAACAAGTTCCGGCCCGGCCGCCACGCCATCGCCGGATAGGGCTTGACGAACTCCACAGATCCGAAGAACCGCGAGCTCGGGAAAGGCGGGATCTCCACCACGAAGCTCCGGAGAGCGCCGCCGTTGAAGGGGACGAGATCCGCCGCAACACGCCTCGCCGACCGCACCACCGCCTCCACAGCGCCGCCGACAGGCCTCTTAGACGACCCTACACTATATACAAGCCGCGGATCGACGATCCCCCGTTCTCCCGCCGCCGGAGCGACCGCCGGAGAACGAGGAATCGACGACCCGGCGGCGAGCGAGGTGGATCTCCCGGAGAGTTTCAGAAAATCACCCCTCCCACTGTAGCGGGGGAAGGGGAACGACCAAGCTTCGTTCTTCTTCTTTCAAATGCATAGAGGATCGTATATGAATCACTGTACTGACTGTTCCATGATAATTATGCAAATGTCTCAACGTTGGTTGACACTAGCCCATATAGTTAATCTGTCAGTTACAAAATTACTATTACCATGCACTTGTGAACAACCTTATATCTGTCAATCAATCCGCCACATCTAATGGCAGGGAAGTGGCACATTTGAACCTTGCTGGCCATTCCATCAATGTTGCAGTGCATCATAGTCTTCCACTATGTTGCGCTTCTACATTGTTCCCCTCTAAAACCACAAAGAGAGTAAGATATCTCTGTATTAGTTTATTTCACTTGGAGGTACACTAGAGTGCAATGTTGAGTAACTAAACCCATATAATGAATGCATTTTAATAAATGTTCATATGGTCTATTTATTTTCAATACAAGGCACATTCGGAAACAAAAGATCTTATAATTGATGATTTGAACCATCATATTAATGTAGTACGAAGATGAGGTATTTTAATACTAGCCAGCATAAGAGTTTCGGGATGCATTAATAATAGTACTCGAGAGAAACGGATTTCCGTCAAAAAAAAGTCAAATAAAATTATAGTCATGTGTAAATTGAAATGGTTTCTCTTGTATTTTGTTTTGAAATGATTATCTTACTTAACATGTATTAGAAATTATAAGTTTTATCTAGCATTTTGAGCTATAAGGCTCCTCCACTCAAACGATGATTCGGCTATGGTACTAGACGAGATGCAGCTACGAAGTTTAAGGACAAGTCTCGTGCCCTCCTATGATAAGATGCGAAAACGATCTGTGAAATGATAACGGAAATTACTGACAGGTTCATGCAGGATTTGGAGAATGACGGAAAACTAACATATCTTGTCTAGTGTGGCTCTAATGTAGTTTTTCAAATTGGACAACATTTAGTCCCAATTCTGTTACTGAACAATGTCAATAATTTATTAATAAATTTATTAATGAACAAATTCATGCTAGATTTGGAGTACGTATTTCTTACTATGGCCACCAGTACATGCATCATACATCTTTTAGTTTGACCCAAACCCTAGAGGTGTAGGAAAAAAACATCATCAACTCTCTTTTTGTTGAAAGAACTAAGGATAAGATTAGTTGACGGTTGAGCCTTCCGCTCACTATCAAGGGGCTGCTTGGAACACGGAATTTCATAGTTAAACCAAAGGATAGGATTTTTGTAGGAAAGTTTTACTTCGTGCCATTTGGAACGCATGAATATGAGAAGGAATTTCATAGGGGTATGTTCCTACGCTTCACATTTTTACAGAAAAGTTTCCCTTTGTGCCATGTTTTTGATATTCCTTGGTTATTTCTTGATTATACATCATGTTTTATTTGCTATTCATGTACGTATGCCACATGATTCCTTCGTTATTTCTATCATGTGTTCCAAACGGGGCCAATTTGTTGCGCCACCACCAACACCTTTTTAATAACAAGGAGCAGTAAATCAGTTAGATGCCAAACCTGCCAAATCAAGCGCACATTCAAGCCGCGGACACCGACGGTTAACCGCGCCATATAAAATCGACTCCGACCGCTTTCATTCATCCAACCCTCCACTCCACATGGGCCCCGCAGAGCAGATAGAAGGACGCATACACGTCACGCCACCACCACCGCACCGCACACGGCGGCGTCCCACCACCGCCGCCGCCATCTCTCGGCAGACGGCAATAATGGCCGACGGCGAAGGGTATCTAATGGGACTGAAAGGTTTTTAATGAGACGACTTGCTAGATTAATATATTTGTTTCCAGTTTCAAAAAAGCAAGGCTATGAGCTTCAACATAGGGTGGGCTGGGCTGGACAAGACTGGCCAGGACCGGCACATATAGCATCCAGTACTTGACCTGGACCAGGCCGATTCTGCAAAATAGGTTCCACGACGAGATCCATCTGGCCCTCCACATGGTACGTGGGTCGTGTGATTCTTTTTCTTCTTCTTTCAAATGCATAGAGGATCGTATATGAATCACTGTACTTACGTCTCTTTTAGTATTGTTTTTGTAATCGATATAATCGTGTACTCTTTGCTGGATTAATATATATGGTAAAATTCAAAAAAAAAAAACCACGTAGTCTTTGAACGTGGAGAGAGGATTTGGTGCACCCGGGCACAAGTGATCCCGGTTTTGATTTTTTTTTAAAATTGGTACTTTTAAGTTTCAAAATCCAATTTTTTGAACGTGAATACGTATATATGGTATATATATTTGTGCACAGTTTTGGATGAAAAGACTTTTTATTTCAGGCTACAGAAAAGTAACAAACTTGTGGATCTATAAAGTAGTAAAAAAAATCCCCTATTCTATCTCGGATTTGTGTTTTTTATGTAGCCTAAAATAAAATGTATTTCGACAAATTTGGTGCATCCAAGGGCGGACCCAGAAAAAATTAGGAGTAGGGGCAAATCAAATGACTGGGGTATTCTTTGTATAAATTTGCAAAATCTGAAAAAAAATCTATTAAATATGGACAAATACTATATGAATTCAAAATTTTGAGTGGGGCAGTCTAAAAAAAAAAAAAATTGAGTGGGAGCATAGGCCCCCAAATAGCTAAACTTGGGTCCGGCCCTGGGTGCATCTATAGATAATATGTATATGTAACCGTATGCTTTCAAAAAAAAAATGTATATGTAACCGTATAATTTTTCCATAATATTTTAAAAAACAGAAGTGTGATTTTTTTTGGAAAACGGGATCACTGGTGCCCATGTGCAAAAACAACTTTCCGATGAACCACCTGGCACTTACAAAATTACTATTACCATGAACAACCTTACATCGGTCATTCAATCTCCCACATCTAATGGCAGGGAAGTGGCACATTTGAGCCTTGCTGGCCATTCCATCAGTGTTGTGGTGCATTATAGTCTTCCACTATGTTGCGCTTCTACATTGTTCCCCTCCATGTTATAATAAAACCACAAAGAGAGTAAGATATCTATGTATTAGTTTATTTAACTTGGAGATACACTAAAAGTGCAATGTTGAGTAACTAAACCCATATAATAAATGTGTTTTTAATAAATGTTCATATGCTCTATTTAGTTTCAATACAAGGCACATTCGAAATCAAAAGATCTTATAATTAGATGATTTTAACCATCTAATTATGTAGTACTGATGAGGTATAATAATAGCCAGCCTAAGAGTTTCGGAATGCATTAATAATAGTATTCGAGAGAAAGGGATAATTATCTTACATAACATGTATTAGAATTTATAAGTTTTATCTAGCATTTTGAGCCATAAGGCTCTTCCACTCAAACGATGCTTCGGCTATGCTACTAGACGTGTTGAAGCTATGAAGTCGAAGGACAAGTTTCGTGCCCTCCTAGAATATGCTGGACAATAGGTGGAATGGCAACGAAATTATTCAGAAAAAAGCATCAGCTACTCCCCGGATCGGATGGTGATAAGAAAAGGCAGGTCGCCTCTATTGCTGGTCCGGGAACTCCTGAGGTGATGGACATGTGGAAGATCAAGCATGTGGTATCTTTTAGATCTTTACTTGATATAATTTAGTTGTCTATTCTCTGTTAACTGGTCAGGTTCTGGATGTAAGTTGGTTCAGATAGGTAGTAGAAATTGGACCAGAACATTGATTGTTTTATTTCATGAAATGGAACGGGCCGAAAATCCTATTTTTCTAAAAAAATGAAGGTAGAAACATTTGCTCTTTAACGTTCTTGGAAATTTTCCTCGCAAACTGTGATGAGCGATGCACAATTTATCATGTCTAGTAAAGTGTGGAGAGGCCGAGCGTTGATCAAGTTCCTAGTTATATGAATCGTGATTAGTACTCATGTTTACCATTTTCTCCTGATTCTTGTTCCGTGTGATTAGCACACCCCAATACTTAACATGATTCCTCTAAAATCTAACTCGAGTATGGACGTGTGTGTGTTCTACCTTTTCATATGGCCAATGTAGTAGGTTTGATCAACATGGTTTCCCTCATCTAGAGTTTGATGAGAAAGAATGCAAGACCCCATCAAGAAATTTGTATCCAACCTAGTGATGTTGTTCATGATCCAAATCGTAGGGGTGCAAAGCCTAGCTAGTCGTTTCAAACCCAAAAAAAAAATCCTTTGTTTTCCTACCCTGCATTTCAAATGGCTAATATTTTACACTCCTTTGTTGTGGAACGCTATGCGACTGGTGAGGTATGACATCCCAATTCATATGTTTTCATATTCCTTCATTTTCGATCATGTGTTCCAAACGGGGCCCAAATTTGTTGAGCAGTAAATCAGTTGGACGTCAAATCCTGCCACATTCAAGCCGCGGACACCGACGGTTAACCGCGCCATATAAAAATCGACTCCCACCGCTTTCATCCAACCCTCCACTCCACGTGGGCCCCGCGCAGCAGATAGAAGGACGCAGACACGTCACGCCACCACCACCGCACCGCACCGCACACGGCGGCGTCCCACCACCACCAGCACCGCCATCTCTCGGCAGGCGGCAGCAATAATGGCCGACGGCGACGCGCGGGGCCTGGAGGAGCAGGCGGCGGCGGCGGCCGAGGCGGCGCGGGAGCTGCGGGACGCGGCGGCGGCCCTCGCCGTGCGCCGCGCCGCCGACGAGGACGCGCTGCGCCGCCGCGCGGTCGCGCTCGACGGGGACCTACGGAGGCTTCAGGGCTCCCTCGCCGCCCTCGAGCCCGCTGCCCTCGACAAGGTCCTTCCCCACCCCACCACACCCCTTCCTCCTGCTCCGTATTGGCCTGATTCGAATTCGATCTCTGCGCCGTGCCCTGTTCGCCCTCCTCCGCGCCGCGGCTGTCGCTATGATTCGAAGCCTGCGACGCGAGCTCTGGTCAGCTCGCGGAGCGAAACCGTGAGCGTATTTTTTTCTCGCGTTGCTGTTACTGGTTCGCGCGCGCCTAGAGATGCGTGGACGGCATCGGAATCTGCGCGGTGATCCGGCTGAATCTTTTGCCTCACGGACATGCCCGGAATTTAGGGATTTTTTATTGGCCAAGCAGGGTATGAATTTGAGGTGCGCGCATCGAAATTGCTGGGTGTTGGCGAAGGATAAAACCAGGTTTTAATCTCGCTGTGTACCTTTTGTTTTTGCGGATTTAATCTCGCTTTGTGCTTGGATCGTGTTTACCAGTTCTCGAGCGGCCCCGTGTTTGGTTCGTTGCTATGAATTTCTAAACCCAGAGTTGTTCATCCAGAGCTAGATGATTGCTCCATGTTGTAGCCAACCACCAGTTTCCGAAGTCTCCCACTATATTATTTTGGACATGTAGAAATCACAGAATCTCAGTTGCCTCCCAGTATACTGCAAGCCTTATCTTCCAGCCTTTTTTTTTTACATTTGTGCACTTTGCTCATATGTTTTCTATGATCTCATTTTTCTAATTCTATTTCATTGCCATATGTGCAGGTGGAGGAAGACCTGGAGCGTGCCAAGCTAGCAATCTTAGATAGTGACGTGGCTGCATTTCTCCCAAACAAGGGGAACGGTTCGTTACATTTTGTTCCATTTGGCACCTTCTGTTTTGGCTTTAGTTGTGTCTCTATATGACTTCTGATTGAAGCCTGCTATGCCTGAACTCTTAGGGAAGTTCCTTAAAAAGTTCGTTGGTCCTGTCAATGTGCGAGTGGCAAGGAAGGAAGATAAGCTCAAAGTGAAGGATGAGTACAACAATTATAGGGTAAACTTCAATGTTTTTCCTTTGGATATTGTATGCAGGTTTATTTTATTTGGGTATGATATCACTATATCCGAATTAATAAACACCTGCTTTAACTCTTGGCCACTTCTAGTATGATTAATGCATTCTAACGATTGTTCTGATTTGTGTGATATAAATTTTGATCTGTGATAAGCATAACGAGAATGATATGGCCTATGCCACTGTTGACCTGCCATTGCTTACAAATATTTGATATAATTTTAGTTACAAGATCAAATGTGGTGTATGTTCATCCTCATAGTCACGCCAATACATTCTCTTGCTGTTCTGCATGTGCATGTTATACAGTTGGTTTAGTCAATAGAGTATACAGACACACACAAGGTTGTATTATTCGCTGGTAATTATGCTGCAAGGTTCTGTAAGTACCTGTCTATATTGATTGAGATAATATTTTTTTACTAAAATATATTGTGTGCTAGTTAACATTTCGGTCTTCTGAATTTTAATCCATGCCTGAAAATCTTGATGGTTTCAAACTTTTTTATGGCAGGATAGGGCTGCCTATATGTTCCTGTTGTTTCCATCCACTCTCCTCTTATTGAGATGGTGGGTTTGGGATGGGTGTCTTCCAGCATTAGCAGTTCAGGTGTACCAGGTATTTTGTTGAGTACTTCAACATATTCTTAGTATATTTCCTCTGCTAATTGCTTCACTGCTTGGCAAAAATGATCAAAAGACTGTGTTGCCACTTTGCAGGCTTGGTTATTATTCCTCTACACAAGTTTCGCTTTGCGGGAGAATGTGTTGCTTGTAAATGGAAGTGATATTCGTCCTTGGTAAGGTTCCAAACTTTCATCGCTTAAGAAATTGTCGACTGCAGCATTCAGGAAATTCCTTTTTTAAACATTTCCGGTCAAGTAGGCTCAAATTTTACAAATGTCTTCTTTTCGCACTCTAAAGATCTGGCATCAACACATCTATTCGTTTTGTTGCAGCGAAGACCATGTTTAGTCTGTTCCCTGAACTTAGAAAATTGCATTTCTTCTCCAAAGCATGACCATCTAATCATAACGTGCTGCTATATTTTCAGGTGGATATATCACCACTATTTAGCAATGCTAATGGCTCTTGTTAGCCTTACATGGGAGATAAAGGGACAGCCTGATTGTTCAAGCAAGCAGGTATATGATCTTTTTTAGAAGTTGGTATGTTTCTTTGACATCAGTCTCAAAAGTTGAAGATTGAACACATACTCTGGCCTTTTTGCAGAGAGGGGTACAACTTTTCTTACGTTGGGCAATCATGCAAGGAATCGCAATGCATCTACAGAATAGGTACCAGCGTCAAAGATTACGCACCCGAATTGCTCTAGGAAAGGTGAGGCCTTTTCTTGATTCAACAATTATATCGATATGTGCTCTTTACTTTTTCGTGATAGAACTTTTCAACTTAAGTACAAAAAAACTATATCTTGCAATGTGTTATTAGATAAGAACCATATCAACTGCAGATGATGATGCATGTAATCAAACTATTTACATGAAGATCTTCAGTTGGTGCTTATGAAATGTAACTCAAGTCGCTTCATATTTAACTAGGGTTTGAGATAGCACTGGTACTAATAAATAAATAAATAAATAATAGAGAGTTGTGACCTTCACTAAAATAAGTCTCGATGACCTTCAATCTTACGGGAAAAAGCTCTTTTGTATAACTCAATGGACTGTTAAATCGATGGTACCATTTATATACCTTTGTCACCTAACTTTTTTGTAACAGTAAAGAGTTGTATGTGCTTTGTCTCTTTTAATTTATTGTATTGTATTGTCATTGTCTACTTGCAGGCTAAAAGAATGGATGTTGTCGCTGGAGAAACAGCTGGTGTGGAAGGGCAGCTATTGCTGCTATATCCTGTCCTTTTTGTATTACAGGTATGTGTCAGGCGTGTAAACTTTTTTTGCTTGTTAGTAATCTTAGTGCCTCCATACTTTCTCGTTCAGGAGTTTTTGTTTGGGGGCTGAAACCATTTTTGGTTTTTTTGCCCTAAAAGTAACCTTGTTTTATTTATTGGATTAAGTTTGAGTTTCTTGGTACATAATATGTATATTTGTCAAGAAAATGAGATGAAATGGAGGTCTTTGGCAATGAACCAGGCCCATTACTGTTTCTTGGTTGGTAGATGACCAATTCTCGGTGGTCATATTGTTTGGTACTTTAGTTACACGTTTCTGTACACATGTTTCTTTTCCATGCTGTTCATTCGAATTGGGAATAGGAGCACTAAGATGGTTAGTTTGGCCACTATTGTTATTGTTACACATGCATTTCATCGTGGTTACTCCATGTCTGCAGGGTTTTGAAGCATATGTTGGAGTATTGCTTCTTCAGACGGCTTGGCATGGGCTCACCTCTGAATGGCAGGTAAGTTTTTAGTCAGTAGTTTTCACAATTAGTAGTAGAAAACAGATTTTCATCGCTTTGCATTTTATTCACTCTACAAAAAATGCCTTCTCTAGCTATTTGAAAATAGGATTGAAAGAGGTTAAGGTGGTGATGCAGCTATAGCTCAAACTGTCTGAAATATATGACAGCATCCTTGAGGTGCAAACTGTCCTGAATCGACATTTCGTTTCCACCTTGCCAGGTTGTAGTATGTGGGATCTTGCTGGTGGTGATGGCGGTTGGTAACTTTGTTAACACGGTGGAGACTCTGGTCCTCAAACTGAGGTTCAAAGCAAAGATGAAGAAAACGAAGCCCCGGCAGGACCATGGCCAGGCCGGTCCAAACCGTCCACACCAAAATTGATCAAGCGTCGTAATCCAGGATGGCCACTCCATGCCTGGAAACAACAAATGCTGACACCTTCTCTACTGTAAATCCTTCAAACCATTTTTTTTATTGTTTGTGATTTTCTGCTATTGGTCCTGTCCCGTTACGATTGTCATACTGTGTTTGATGCACGATGATACGACGGCTCTCAACAATAATCTTACTTTTTCCTCACGTTGATGTAACAAAAAAAAAGTTTGACCTTCCTACTTGTCCAAAACTTTTGACGGATGTGATTGAACTGCTTGATTTAGAGATAATTGGAATCAGTGGCACCTGGACTCCTCTGTTCTTAGAAACCAGTAGGGTGTCTTCAGTTAGCTTGTGCTCCCAAGCCTGGACATTTCTCTGCTTTCTTATTGGTAGCTGGTTCTCCTGCTCGTGTTAACTGAATAAGTCAGGACATTTCTCTGCTTACTCACTTGGGAGGGAGCAAACACGCACATGTCATTGTATCACTATGATTGCAACGTACATGTCATTTCTCTGAACAAGGATACACGCACATGTCATTGTATCACTATCCTTGCAACGTACATGTCATTTCTCTGAACAAGGATACACGCACATGTCATTGTATCACTATCCTTGCAACGTACCTTGTTTTGCAAACACGCACATGTCATTGTATCCTTGTTCTGGGCCATTCCGTTCCTCATGGTTTTTTTTTTTGAAAATTTTATATCTAACAATCCAATCATGGGTTATGTCGGTCCAAAAACTGCTTCTGCAATTATGATCGAATCAAATCAGACTGTTGAACTAATTATGTGCTTACAAAAGTAGCTTTGTTTGTACTCACAACAATACATGGACAGAGTTAATTTGCACCCTTATGGAAGTTACCTTGAATGGATGATATTTACATTCCACTCAATCCCTTCAGAACATCCTAGTTGAATTTTCTTGGCGTTTTTTACCATTTCCTAACACTTGACAAAACCCGGTCCCTTTTTCTGCCACTAAAAAGAGTCTAAATTACACACAAAAAGACCGAGAGAAAAAAACATTAGAGCTTTCTTCAGTTAAGAAACATGACAAATTTGAACTGATCAGCTAGCTCGTCGTCCGACATAAGTCGAGCAACTTTTTTTTTTTTTTTTGACGATACAAGGCAGGGGTTCTGCCGATTTCATTTCAGAAGAGGGAAACACAATGTCAGGTTACATAAAACACCCAGAAAACCAGCGGAGTGCTAGCTTCTGCTCGCAACTAAGAAAAGCTCAAAACCCTCTCTAGCAAGGGAAGCAACCACAACAGAGAGCACTCACTCAACAAAGGGAGAGCTCGCACCTAGCCTTATGAAGACAACAACTAGCCATTAACTTGTACCAACTCACGAATTGCCTGAAGCTCCGTCGGCGAAGGAGGTTGCTTGCACATCCGTAGAAAAGGCTTCATCTTCTCTTGCACCTCTTCCTCGGAGCCTTTCTTTGAGTTCGTGTCCTTTGGCAGTTCTCCGAAAGACTCGGCCAATCTAAATTCAGCTCGCTTGGCAGGGGGGATGGTGCAGTCTTTGTTTTTTTCTTCCAATCTGCAACTTCGCCTCCCGACCCAAGGGGAGCCACCTTCGATCTGCAAGCTAATCGGTGCATCGAGCAAGGATAGCGGTGCAGTGCAGCTGAAGTTGCTCAGAATCTCATCGAGTAAGGTGGGCGAAGTCTGGGACAACGGCCCTCCATTGCCACCAACTGAGGTTTCGGGGTCGAAGACCTTCAAGCTGAGAGAAACTATCGGCGATGGCAGCTCCAGGGGCACCTCCCCCACAGAGTTGTCGGCCAAAATGTCCTCAGCCAGCTCCATACCCTCTCGTGACCTAACCCTCTTGTGACACGCAGCCAGCTCAACGCCCTTGCAAGAGGTCAAGGCTTGCTCACCTTGGTCTTGCTCCTCCATGCCCTGAAGCTCCGTCGCGGGGAGGGCAATGTCAGAGTCTGGAGGATCATCCATGGCCATCTCAGACAAGCAGCTAGCTCCAACAGCCTCACTAGTATGAGCAACCCTTTCACCGATAGCCTCCATTAGCTCCCACATGCCAGAGACCTGATCAGTCCAACCCTGCACAACAGCGACAAGGTCCCGAAGGGGCTGAAACACCTCCTCCAAACGGGCCGCAAACATGGCTTGCAGCTCAACACCCAGTGCCTCCGCCTTAGTTGCAAGTATGGGCTGCAACATCTCCAAGGCAATAGCAGCATTGCTAGAACCAGCCGTAGGGTCTCCAGCCCCATGCACAGCTTCCAGACTAGGCGCGTCCCGCTCGGCAACCACTGAAGCCCAAGAACGCTGAGGACGAGGGGCTGTAGGCGAGTGGCCACCAACAGGCACGTCCCTCGAGCAACCAGGAGGCGGCGCGGGCAAGCGGCCGAGAGCTCCAGCTCCTCCAACGGATGGTGCAGGCGAGGGGACCGGGCCTTCGCAATCCCGCTCACGATGGCCGGGACAGCGACATCTTAGGCACCGAACAGGTCCATGGCAGTCAGCGACGAAGTGATCCGGCGCCAAGCATCGGAAGCAGAGGCCAAAGGTCCTCCGCTTGAAGGCAGGGGAGATCCTCGTCTCCTTCCTGGGCGGTGGCACCTTCTGCATTCTTGGTCGACAGCGACCCCCAACCTCCTCCCATCCCCGCTCCGCCGGCGCCGAGAGGACCTCAGAGATGTGCACCGGTGTGAAATCAGGAGGGAGCCGAGCAGGGGGAGGCGGCAGGAGGACCCCGGAGGCTCCAACTCCTCCAACCGCAGCAATGGAGGCTGCAGGATTCGCAGCTCCTACTCCTCCACCCGCAGCAACAGCGGCAGCTCCAACCTTCATGAGCGCCCCGCCAGCGGCGAGGCCTAGTAGTTCGGGAGAGGTCCCACGCACCTGCTCCTCCACAGACGGGGAGGGAGGCCCTGGAGGCGGCGCCGGCGGCGAAGCCACTCCCTCAAGATCTGGATCGACGGGAGCACGCTGGGAGGAGAGGCCATGGAGAGCTTGAGGGGGCGAACCTGCAGGGAGGGCAGCAAGCTCCAACGGCAGCACGAAGGGAGACTGGGGCTGGGAAGGGAAGGGGCAGGGGGTGGGCGACGGCGCCGGAGTGGCGGCCGCCGCGTCGCGGACCGAGTCGCGAGAGCTCATGGGTCAACGCGGCATCAGACCAGTCGAGCAACTTTTGTTCGCTGCGGTCCGTCAGGATGAACCTCGCTGCTGTATCGGCGATGGCCGCCCGCCGCACCAGTGCCATCGTGGGCCGGAGCTCCGGCTGCGCCGCCACGCACTTCTCCACGGCAAGGTTCGCGATCGCACCAGTCTCAGCGACGTCGTACTGACGCGCCCTGCCACTGCGGCGGCCCTGACGCGCAACAGTATCTTCACCATCAGGTACTCGACACCACGGCCGCCGTCCGTCCGACGTTTTGGCGGCCGGCGATCCAGTGACGGCCTCGAGGCGGAAGAAAGGGCCGGCGTACGCTGCGGCGGCCGTCCACGCCTGCCCCGGCGGCGACGGCCACGGAGAATGTGGCCTCGCTGCTGGCCATCGAGGAGCACGTTGGCTGACACGTCGCCGTACAGGACATTGATGGTGCCGTGGAAGTGCGATGGCGACGTCGTGGATGATGCGCATGCGGGGGCGGATGTCTTTTTTTTTTTTTTTTTGAGAATGCGGGGGCGGATGTCAACCGAGTCAGAACGGATCAACTTCGTCTCCGAGTCCGACAGTAAATCTACAAGTCCCCATGAGCGTGCGTCAGGCTTCGCCGCTTCGTTGCAGAACTGTACGGCGACGTGTCAGCCAATAGCCCTGCCCTGGAGGCCGGTCGGCAAATGTCAACCGAGTCAGAACGGACTTGCACGAAACCGACAGTAAATCTATCAAATCCCCATGAGCGTGCGTGAAGCTTCGTTGCAGATGTGTAGTTGGACTTGGACTCGGAGCCCTTCTAGTTTCAGGTCCGAAGCGTGCTGTATATATATAAACTGAACAGAATACGGCAGGGCTATTGCGTGAACCCATCTTCTTACGTAACGTCGTGACGTGACGGGCCGCGATGGAACCTCAAGAAGCCATGGCAAGCGACGAGACGGGCGCTGCCGCTGCCGCCGGGACCGAGGACCACGCTGACGGCGGCGAGACGGTCTCCGCTCAGCCGTCCATCTACGCCGCGCTCGCGCTGATCCTGGCCGCCGGCGCCGCCCAGGGGCAGGTCACCCCTGCAACGAGACCGACGTCCGCGGCGCGCCAAACCTCCAGGTCTTCGTCGTCCCCCCGCGCGTGCAGTGCGCTGCCGTCATGGAGGACCGCACGCTCGGCGGCTCCGGCCTGCCGCGCTTCGCGCTCGCGCGCCGCGTGCGGATCGAAAGGACGCGGGCACTGACTGAACAGACGCCACGCTGATGCTGGTCGATCGAGGCGGCTAGAGTTTATGGATTCGCAATCAAGGAGTGACATTGCCGAGCTATTTTCTTGCATCGAGGATATTTGTTTTCATGATTTATTACAATTATATATTTTGTTTCTAGAGAAGTTGCTCATGTATGTATAGGTGTCCACGGCCACATCATTTACTGAATTTTTCATGTAATCTTCCAATTTCATTGCTCCTTGAAATATATATATATATGCTTCTTCACAATTCCAAAGTTTTGTTCTTCTCCTTAACAGAGTTTCACAAGTTCCATGAACTAGCAAAAGATTCTACCTGGAGGCTGCATTCATAATCTACAATCTTCCTGCCAGCTGAACTTGGTGTTGTTCATGTACGTACGTTCAGTTCTAACTTAACCGAAGCAAGGTTGGTAGTAGAACCAAATTTCAGTAGCTGCATAAACAAACCAGGAACACAATCATAATAAACCCTGATGAAAACATGCTTCATTTTCTTCATTAATCCCAAAACGCAACATTGCTGTGCACAAGTTTGAAGTTGATGAGCACCTTGGTGCAGCATCCTGGTACCAAACCCGGGGATAAATACTCTCGAAAAAAATATAGACAACTAGAACTAGATAGAGAGGGTAAAAAGTCTAGCTACTTGGTTATGGATGTAGTTCATGACCATCATTAACTGAATTCTTCATGCAATTTTAGATTTTCATTGCTCCTTCAAACATGTTTCTTCAAAGTTTCCTTCTTCTCCTTAAAGAATTTCACAAGTTTCATGAACAGCAAAAGATTCTACCAGGTTGCATGTATAATCTAGAATCGTTCTCAAACTGAACTTTCGATGCTATCCATGTACGTTCAGCAGTAACCGGACCGGAGCAAGGTCGGTAGTAAAACCAGATTCCAATAGCTGCACAAACAAACAAAGAACATCCATAATAAACCCTCATGAAACCGTGATACATTCCTTGATTATAATTTCAAAGTTTTGTTGAGTTACACAAGTTCCATGAACAACAAAAGATTTTCTACCGGGTTGCATGCATAATCTACAGTCTTTCTGCCAACTAAACTCGAACTACTCATGTATGTTCAGGAGTAACCGAACCAGAGCAAAGGTTGATAGTAAAACCAGATTTCAGTAACTGCAGAAACAAACGAAGAACACCCACAATAAACCCTGATGAAACCATGCTACATTTCTTTCACTAATTCCAAACCGGGACATTGCTATGCACAAGTTGAGGTTGATGAGCACCTTTGTGCAGAATCCTGGTACCAAACCCAGATAAATATAGACAACTAGAACTAGATAGATAGGGTAAAAAGTCTGTACCAAACCCGGATAAATATAGACAACTAGAACTAAATAGATAGGGTGAATATGTTTGTTCACAATTTCAGAGTTCTCTTCTTCTCCTTTAACGAGTTTCGCAAATTCCATGAACAGCAAAAGATTCATTCCAGGTTGCATAATCTACAATCTTTCTGCCAACTGAATTTTGACGCTTCAGTAGTAACCGAACCGGAGCAAGGTTGGTTATAACCAAATTTCAGTAGCTGAAGAAACAAACGAACAACACTCCTAATAAACCCTGATAAGCACCATGGTGCAGCATTCTGATACCAAACCCAATAAACAGAGACAACTAGAACTAGATAGATAGGGGTAAAAAGTCTGAGCTACGTGGAAGCTAGTTACTATTGAAGATGCACACAAAACGTTGTTGTCGATCACACGATCACCATGGTGCGGTCGCCAGCTTCCACACAGCTTGGTCCCTCTTCTTCTCCGGGATCGCCTCCAGCATGTCCTCCATCTCCACATCCATCTCCTTCACAGCATTCTTGAGGTTTGACACCCTCGACTCGAGGGCTTCCACCTGCTTCTCCAAACGAGCCCGCTCCAGCTTCAGCTCTGCGTACCCCTCGGGCACCTCCATTGTCGACAACGGAGTGCTGAGGAGGTCGATAAGTTTGTCGACGCGCTCGCGCATGAAGGCGACGTCCATGCCCATGGACTCCAACGACTGCAAGGTATTCTTCCAGGACACAAGGTCCTCGAGGGCAGGGGAGGCGGCCATGATGCCCTCGGTGATGATGGCCGTCTGCACGATCATCCCTGTGGCGAGAGTGGTGCATATGTGCTTGGACAGATGCCTATGGAGGAATGCCTTGCGGTCATGGCAGAGAGTGTAGTATGCCATGCGCAGGCGATCGGGGAGTACTACGTGGCCGACAACCGAACCGTCGCCGACGAGGATTTTGAAGTCCTCGAGGCTTTCCACGGCGAAGAAATCACCGGTGTCTGGACCTCCATATCTGATGTCGCCGCCTGCTGCGTCTTCGCTGGCTAGGTTGTGGCTGTAGTTGCTGGAAGGTTTTCTGCTGACTCTGGTAACCACCTCCGGAACATTCTTTTTCTTCTTCCTCGGAACTTTCTTAGACTTGGTATCTTTGTCGGAACTTTCTTTTTCTTCTTTCTCTGCATTGTAGAGCACGACCCATGATTCGAAAGATTTGGTAACATTGCAGTATGAACAGGACTGAAATACTTTCAACTCACTTGATGTG
The DNA here is from genome assembly GCA_947311845.1 of Poa pratensis. Taxonomy (NCBI): domain Eukaryota; kingdom Viridiplantae; phylum Streptophyta; class Magnoliopsida; order Poales; family Poaceae; genus Poa; species Poa pratensis. The sequence continues at coordinate 3,639,563 of CAMZMU010000043.1, forward strand.
CTCTTGTCCACGGATGTGTCCAGACTCAGGAGACCGAGCGCTCCGTCAGTTGTAGTGAACGTGTTCTTTCTTAGTATGTATACCTGAAAAACAGTAGTCAGTAATTAATCACATCACTAACAAATATTACCACATTCGGGAGCAAAATATTATGAACGACACATGGAGCAGTGGACGGAACACTCGCCTTAAACCTTGTTGGTTCTACTAGCTGAAACACTAGGGCGTCGCCGACCTTAAGTTTATGCCGTTTCACGAATCGCCCCCATCCACCACTGAGTCCCGTCTTGTAAGCTAGGTACCATGTTTTACATGACTTCCCTTCCTCATCTTCCAATACAATGTAAACATCACCATTTGGAAGATTTTCTCTGCAATACTCAGCCGGGAGGCCCTGCGAGACGAACACGAAACTCAAAACACAACTGGAGTAATCTGGTCTTATATTAGGGGGAAAAAGGCAAACTGAATGTGGCTCATAAGAAAAAAAAATCACCGGGTTCTTCAGCAGTGGACAAACATTTAAGCACCTAGCAAATTAAGACTTACCAGCCAATATCCCCCAGAAACGTGTGATTTCTTCATACACTTAACGAAGCTTGGACCATCTGGTGGCAATTTCTCATTTACCTTCTCAGCTCTCTCCAGAGCAGTGCCCTTAGCACTATTGTTTGTTTGAAGATTCATTGAGGTGCATAAGTCAGACACACTTACCATCTTATATACCAAATAAAATCCACTCGAGAAAACAACAAATAAAGTTGAAGTACCGTGCATATTTCTTATGGCCATCATCATCATCATCAGATACCTGTCGAGTCACAACTTTTTCATAGTTAGTCTAGTTCTCTAATAAGAAATTCTGACTCAGTCATCCACATTCCAGGGCGTAACATATATCTTGATATGCTTACACTCGATTACTCTATCATATTTATATTTACTTTAAAAAGAAAGTTGGTGCCATATATGAATTTCAAGCTTTGAACAATTAAAAAATCTAGAATGAGTCAATTTGAAATGATTTTATGATTCCACTTTGGACCTACCTCTATCTCAAAATCGCAATCTTTGTGGCCCTCACTACTGCTGCTGCTGCTGTTAACATAACTAATCTTACTCTTGGAAGATTTGGACCGTGCTGGTCTCCCTATCTTCCTCTGTAACATAACCAATCAAAGCAGAGCAACATGCGGTTAGTCTGATTCTCTAATCAAGCTTTGAATAAAAATTCTGTTAGCTGAATCGACTTTAAATTATTTCAGTTAAGGCCTTACTGTCGGTGTCGGTGGCTCAATGTCTTTCTTGCCCTCACTACTATAACTGCTGCTGTCAACGTAATCAATCTTTCCCTTGGAAGATTTGGAGCGCGATTGCCTCCTTCTCTTCCTCTGTAATATAACCAATCAAAGCAGAGCAACTTAAGGTTAGTATATTTCTCCATTCATGTTTGAACAAAAAATTGTACTACCGAATCAATATTAAATTATTTCAATTAAGGACTTACCGTCTCCGTCGGTGGCTCAAAATCATCATCCTTACTATAGCTACTGCTACCGCTGCTGCCATCAAATAAAGCCGGCTTCTGCTCAACCATGCCCTTGGCAGACTTTGAACCCAGTGGTCTCCCTCTTTTCCTCTGAAAAACAAAAGAACCACCAAAGCAAAGCAACGAATTCAATATACGTTTATATATAGAAGAAATAGGCTTTCGCCCCGCTATATTAATATAGCAACCACCCGATACAAGCTTTGAGACAACCGCTGGGGCAAAACAGCACACTCATGCCCAAGAGAAAAGAAAGAGAACAAGAAAAGAAAACAAAGCCGACATAGGCGGATCAACAAAAACAAAGGCGACTCGCAACCGCTGCGCTCTCTCCGGCAAAGTCCCACCACTATCCTCGCATTCTGAAGTCGCGTACCAAACAACACCTCCAAGAAGGAAAACAACAACGACGCTGCTGCTGTCCGGACAGGTCCTAGGGTTTCCCCCGGTACGCTACAGGTAGTGGGGAAGAGGTACCCCCGACGCCCTTCAGGAAGGAACAGCGACACTCAAAGCATCACCGCGGCGGTGTCAAGATGACAAGGATTTCTCCCGACCTCGAAAAAACCACATCTCTGGACAATTCGACATGCTCCACCCATCTTGCCGCCCACCAACAAACGCCACCACGGAATTGAGGTCACCATTGTCGTATCACCAGGCAAGCACAACACGACCGGTCGAACCGAGAAGAACCCGCCGTAGACAGAGCGACAGTACCACAGCCACGTGGGAGGGATCGACCTCCACCGCCATAGACGGTAACCGACCGGACGCAGCACGCAGGAGCACACCAAGCCACATTGGAGCCGGAGGGCGGCTGCAACACAACCATCTGGAGGACTACCTCCACCGCCATCGGCGGGTGCCGACCGGACGCGGTAGCAGAGACACACCAGGCTGGGAAGCCCGGCCGGCCCCTGAAAGGGTCCGTGAAGTCCCGCCACCACGCTGCTGCACGTAGGCCGACGCCGCTGCTACCCTCAAGATCGGCACCAAAGGCCCGGCCGGACCCAAAAGGATCCGCGAAGCTCCCGACGCCACGCTGCAGAAGAGGTGTTGTCGTCGCCACCGCTCTGTCACACGCATCGTCCCTCAGTCAAACCGGGTAGCTGGGTCTAGCTTGGGCCCACGCTGATCCAGATCGGGCCCAAAGGGCCAGAATCTGGACCTGCAGGGCCCCGGCGGAACCCTAGCCACCCGCACCGCCAACTGGCGGCGCCGCCGCTGTGCTCACCTCCGGCAGCCGAGAAAGCCGTGTAGACGAGCCGCCGCCGTAGCCTGCCGCTGCCACACCGTCTCCGCACTGATGCACACCGACGCCAGAGGGCGGAGCCCCCTCCACCCAGCCCAGCGCGGGGAGGGATAGGCCGCCGCCGCCGCGCGGGCCGCGCCGGCGGCCTCTGCCGACGGCGGCGACGGGAGGAGGCGAGAAGGAAGAGACCGAGCGGGGCGGGCCGAGGCCGCAGCCGGCCGCCGCGGGGGCGGCGCGGCTGCGCGACGGAGGAGGGGGGAGGGGGGGAGGGGCGGCGCGGGCCGGCCGGCCGGCCGGCCGGCGGCGGCGGCGGCGGCGGCTAGGGTTCGAGGCGCGGGGAGTCGCCTGTTGCGAGAGCTCGGGGGATTTTTTTCACGAGCCGCTCTCAAGTCTTTCAATATACGTTTATATATGCGCCTGGAGACAAGAAATAATTCGTAATTGTGAAATTTTTATCTCTGAATCACTATGAGTTTACTTTAGTTCTTGAACACACATCAAGATGCGAATCTTTTGTATTAGAGAAAAAACAATAAGGTGCACACTTAAGCGACGGAAAAAGGTCAAATTTCATAAGAAACTCGAGACAAATTTTTTATCAGTACTAGAGAGGAAGGAAAAGAAAGCTTAACTAAGCATAGGAAGCATGGTGAGTTCCTAACTGAATTTGGAAGATCTATTTATTTGTTCTAAATTTCCCGATTAGACAAGTTCAGATCACGCACACAAAATATATGGTTGGAATTAGCAGTGCATCTTACTGTATATGTTTTAGCAGGGCCTGTGCTAGTTTCCTTTGTTCTAGGTTTCTTTGCTCCTTCGTGATGAAAGCCTGGGTACTTTTCTTGCTCATTCACCAAGCTCTCTGGCCTCACGGTCTACCAGTGGAGGTTAGGAAAATCAGTTGTTGTACGCTTGTACTTTATGAAAATTATGATTGAGATAGAAGAGAAACAACGAGGAACTATTGCGACGGTTAATTCTTTCATTACTCTGAATGGAGCATATACAAGAGAATTAAAGCAGTATAACACTTACACATAAAGGAGGTGGAGGAACATAGTCATCCTCATCCACGTCCATAGACTGTTGAGCAACAAACTTCTCATCCTGCAATAACAATTGTTTTCTTATTGCATCACGAGAACTTCCAATTTAATAAAAGACCAAAAAGAAACTGCCTACAAATATCATTTTATAATTAAAAAAATATAGCCTAAAATAACATCTTTCTGTAAGGAACAATTGTAGCCTGCATAACATGGAGATTGCACGCAGCCATTGTGCTTTCTACTAGTCGATTCATTACTGAAGAGCACTCAAGATAGAACCATGAGCATACAGTTTTCAGTTTGTCAGGGCAGTTCCACATGGTCCGCATATGATTGAAGACTCATAAACAAAGTAGAGAAAAATGCGACTACTACTGAAGTTGGCAATACAACAATGACACATTCAGGACTTGCAATAAAACGGCACACGCCCATAAATCTATCTATCCGAAGCTAGGATTTAAGATGTTTGATGCATTTAGCAACGAGAAACTATGCGATAAAAAAATATCGCTTCGAGTGGGATACATGAGAAGATGCATGTGACACTCGCCTGAACTGAAAACGCATGCAGCAATGTGAGATACTGAGATCGATGAGATGGGTTTCTCACCATGGGCTTAAAATCATCAACGTGTCTACTTGTGCCGTTGTCATGCAGAGGGAGCCTTTGATACACCACCAACACCATCGACTGCCCCGTCTTGTTCTTGGCAGCCTGTGGATCGGCCTGAAAATCGATAAAGCAGCCAAGGCAGAGAGCAATCGTTATATGCTGTTAAACTTATCTATCCATCAATCGATCAGTAAATTTAGACTAGTAGTAAATCTCATCTAGTTCATCAATAAGTAGCATCCTTAGCAATAAGTAATCACATCTAGTTTAATCGAACTGCAGGGGGAAAAAAGAATAAACGGATCCGATAATCAAGTCCAAATGTCCAATACCAGTCAAAACAATGGGGATTATTTGTATTTATAACAAACAAATAAATGAAGGAGGGAGGGAGTAGAGAGGCAGCATGTGCATAAGAGCTTGGTGTTGGAAGAGAGAGATAGGGAACTTGCTCTGATGGCCTCGTCGGTCGCCATGGCTGCGATCCTGGGGAGCTCCGATGCTTGGCGATGCGATGTGAGATCAGAGGAGGAAGAAGGGGAGATATCGATACAGTGGCAACAATGGTAGTCGTGCTAGTATATAAACGGAACGGGAGGAAGATGACCGTTCGGTGATTGACGATATCCGCGGGATTGAGTGATTTCCACGATCGAGAGAGAAGAAGAAGGAAAGGAGCTAGAAATCAGAGTATTTGTTTGATTTCCTTCTGCTTACACGTACGTGTGTTTGGTGCCCCGTTAACTAGGCGCATGCACGCCCACTCCCAGCAGCACGTACCATTGCCCCACGAGCCACGACGCACCACACAGCGCATGCAGCGCGCACACGTTTCAGCGATCCTCGGTGTTTTACTTTTGCTGAAGAAAAGGAGTAACCACTACTGAAAGTTTAGCTTGTAACACAAACAGCGCACCAGCGAAGGACGCGTGGTCAACATGCAACATCCGGACCCACATGTCATCCGCAGTAAAACTTCAGAACGCACGAGATTGCTCCCCAACTCCCCAAGCCGCGAGCTTTACATCTTAGAGCCCAGATGAATCTATAGACTCTCTAATGCACCTTTTCTTTTCATTGTCCTTCTAAAAGTTTTAACAAATTAGTAACAAGACAGTCAAGACTATGCCAAGGGACGACGTTTTCCTCTCTCGCGCGTCCCCCGCCCCCCGTGGCGGCGGCGCGCGACCCCCGCCCCTCCTCCCTCTCCGCCCCTCTCCTCCCCCACTCCTCGTCGCCGCCGTCGGCAGAGGCCGCCGGGCGCGGCCCGAGTGGCGCCGGCGGCGGCGGGTTGTCCTTCCCCGCGCCATGGTTGGAGGAGGCGGGGTTTCTCCGGCATGGCGGCGGTGCGGCTTGGGCGGCGGCGGTGCGGCTCCGGCCGGGAGGCGGCGTGGCGGCGGAGGTGCTTGCAGACCTGCGGGGCGGCGCAGGGAGGCGGGTGGCGGCGCGCGGCAGCTCGGCCAGGGCTTCGATGACCCAGATCGGGGCCCTACGGGCCCCATCTGGGTCGGAACGGGCCGGCTCGGTCTACTGCGTGTTCGACGGTGGGGTGCGAGGTAGGGGATGTAGGAGCAGCGACAACAACGGTCGGCCGGTTGCAGCGTGGCTGTGGGCTTCACGGGCCTGATCTAGGCCCGGCCGGACCCTGGTAGGACTGGTGTGCCCCCGAGGGGGCTTTACAGGCCTGACGGCCTGGCCGGACCAACCAAGGACCGGTGTGCTCTACGGTCGCGTCCGGTCGACTACCGCCTTTGGCGGTGGAGGTAGTTCCCTCCCGCGCGGCCGCGGTATTGCTGTTCCTGGTTCAACTTGCTCTTCGTCTCTGTCTTGCTGACCTCGTGACGGTGTCTTCGGTGAGACGACGATGGTGGCTTCGCATCCGTGGTGGTGCTTGCTGGCGGGTGGTGAGTCTAGTGGTGACGAGGTTCGTCCTCGTGGGCTCCTGTGCTACGATTCGTCCGGGATTGCGGACAGGGTTTTTCGGGAGAAATCCTTGTTGGTTCGTCCGACACCGACGCGGTGCCGCCTTCGGGTGGCATCTTTCCTTCCTGAAGGGCGTCGTGGCTACCCTTCGCCGCTTCCCTTTGTGCCGGGAGAAACCCTAGTCCGGCAGCAGCGACTTTCCTTCTTGAAGGTGTTGCTTGGTACTCGTCGATTCGGTGCTAGGAGCGTGGTGGTACTTCTTTGGAGAGGGTGCAACGGTTGCGGGTCCTCGTCGCTTAGTCAATCCGCCTATGTCGTCCTTTCTTTCTTCTTTTCCTTTTCTTTGGGTGCTTGTTGGCTGTCGCCCCAGCCGTGTCTCCTGTTGGTTATATCGGGTGGTTGCTGTATATATATATAGCGGGGCTACGGCCTATTTCGTCAAGACTATGCCAAAAAGTGGTGTATATCAATCGGTATTGGGAGAGGCGTTTTGGCTCCTGAGCACACCGGCTCTGACTGATTAAAAAACTCGAACAAAATAGTAAAACATTTTTAAAAAATTCTGAAACAAATTAATGATGAACATATACAAGTTTTATACAAACATAACAAGTTTCGTGGTGAAATGACACTCGTGGTGCTCAGTGTAAAAAAACAAATTAATGCTCTCTGGAAAACTATATTTGTAAGTCTCGGTTTTGTCAGTGATTTGTTTTTTTTTTTGCACTTAGTACCACGAGTGTCATTTCACCACGAAACTTACCATGTTTGTCGAAAACTTGTATATGTTCATCACCCAAAAAATTAGAATTTTTTGAAATGTTTTACTATTTTTTCAAAAAATTTAATCAGGCAGTAGCATGTCAGCTCGAGAGCCAAAATGAATTTCTGGCATTGCGAAGACTAGATTGGATTACTAGGTGCAACAAGGCTATTATCAACGAACATCCCACTCATGACTGGTATCTAGTATTTTTATCAAGTTTTTTATCGCTCAAAAGTTGGAGTAGTTTGCAGCTTTGATTATAAACGCAGACCCATGAGAAAGCTGAAACTCCATCGTAATATTGCAGTTACATATGTTAATCAAATCATTGCCAAAATTTGAGAATTATCTCTGGTAGAACTCATGAAGGGCGATTTACAGCCTCCCATGAAGGGCGATAGTGGTGCAAGACACACATAAAGCAATACCAAATTTGGATTCAACAAGCAAAAATTTGGTGTGTGTCTCTTTTACCGTTAAGTATATGTTTTCTCACACAATTCCTTTCAAAGACATTGTTTGAGTCAATTACATTAACTAATATGGGGTTGAGTGTCTCCAAGACTGGACTCTTAAGACAATTAACAACAATACTCAACCCTTTATTTGAGAGACTTTGTCTTGTTCTACTCGTTTAGCAAAGTATATCCAGGACAAGACCTAGTTAACTATGAAAACATAGGAAGAGCTACTAAAATAATTAGTCATACGAGTAAATATCTCACTGTATTAATCAAGACTTACTTTCCCATTTAATATTGCAACTTAACACTCCTAGCTAGTATTGGAATTCAAAATTCCCAAGTGGGAGTCGTAGGACATACCACTTGTCACTCAAAATTACTCTCTTTCTTAAAATGTGTTCCTTTAAAACTCAATAAAGATCGGTTTTCTGTACAAAAAAAAGAAGCTTATTGCAGTCATGTGATGCGTGGGCTGTTCCCAAGTAGTGCATGAGGAGAAAGAGTTGTGTGGGCTGTTCTGTATGCCCATTTAGTCATTTTACTATAATGTCTAGGTCCATGCATGTGTGCCTGCATTCATGTGATGCGCGGAGCTTAGTGTAGTTCGGGGGAGGGGGGGGAGGGGGGGCACCGCCCCCCATGATTTGCACATGCCTTTAGATTTTTTTTGCAGAGAGTTTAGATAGGGATTTTTTTTGTTGTATCCCCCATAGACTATAGGGTCCATCTAGAGGCCGCCCGCTTGATCGAGCTTGGGGCGGTGATCCTGATGACGTCACTTGTGTTGCTATGCTCGAGGTCTCCCTTCGAAGAAGAAGTATCCCGTTCGCCATGTACCCGTCGAAGGGGACGGCATACCCAGCGGGTGACGTGCACACCGTCTGCATAGCAGAGTACAAGACCGTCGACCGCATAGTCATTCTTCCAGTTTGTGGGCACATTTTCCACCGTTGCTGCCTCAAGGAGGAGTCAGCACTTGAGAACCCTGGTTGCCCACTGTGTAGGGCACTGCTGGCGTGACACGTGGAGCTATTTCGACTACTACGCACATTCGACTATATTGTATTTACTGATTATATGTGGTTTATTTATTGATATTTATCTGAGAATACATTTGATGTAATTATCGACTTGTTGCATGGCACAATGTCTATCTTTATCTTTATGACTATATTATTAAAACTACCTGAGTGCACGTGCGTTGCTACAAATAAGAAAAACGTACATACTCTACAACAAAGGTTCAAATAGATATTTATAAAACAAAAGGTTCCAAATATTTTCTACGAAATCTTGTTTTCTCCAGGTTCACAGATGTTTATATAAACTGTGATATTTTTCATGCAAGCTCCATAAAAAATCACAGAATTGAAGCATTTCCTAAAGCCTGAAAGGAAAAAACCACATCTCCTTTCGCACTTGAACTCCCAAATATGAGAGGATAATGCAAATAAGAAAGGCACGAGTACAATCACAACACGCTGCCACCCCTTATACTTATACCCCCTAAGGATGCTCCCTGGCTGCTTTGCTCCTTCCATCTCTCACTGACTTGGTAGTGGCGACACCATCTCCTCATGTTCGTCGACACCACACTCCCCGGTGGTGCAGGCCCACGTATATAGCGGCACGGAGATTTCTGAAATTAGCAATGAGACACGGGAAGACCTGGAAAATGATAAGTCCTTTGAGATGGTGAATCGAAACCAAGTAAGTAATGAAGGAACTCTGAAGGGAACTTACTCAGATTGCCGAATGCTTCACAATATATAATCCTCCTTGCTTGGGGTCCAACCTCTTGGAAGAGTAGTCGACGTGATCTACTTCAACCATTTGGCTAGGTCCTCAAAACTCACTCGCCCAGGTGTGACTCGAGTTGTGTCAAGATTCTTGCTCCAGTGGAAAAACTTGTGCTCACGATAATGAACTAGGTGGACTCGATGCGTCAACCAGACCATAATATGGTCGAGTCTATTCAAGCCTTTCATCTTGAGGATGCGAATGCAATCAATCAGACGCTTTGGGGTCTTCGCATCACCATGAGAAAAGGTGATGCTCTAAATTTCCACAGTTTGATGGGGGCTCATCCTCAAAACTGACAAGACTTGGGGTGTCGTCGGCTTGAGCTACATCTTCACATAGACGATTCTCCTCTGCGATATCTTCATAGATGAGTGACCAGTTTATCACACTTTTAGAGTTATGTGACCAAATTACTCATCTAATTTAAGTTTAGTGACCAATGGTGCGTTTATCTCTATAATAATCCCCTAAGATGATAAGCTTGTGGGCATCACGAGGAATTGGTGTGCCGAACTCGTGATGCACCACTAACGTAGTTTGTGATTTGCTTAGATTATGTGGTAAAACTTACTATGTTGTGATATCAGTACTGAAATTTTCGGTTGAGCGATGGGTAAGCTCACCACTCAGCCAAGAAGGTTACCATATCACGGGAATTACTCATAACCAAATAGCGAACACTTACACGAAACAAGACGAAATAGTGAACCACACACGACCCAACACTTGGGAGGTCGCTTGCTACTCTCATATAGGCTAGTCCATTGTGGGAAACCAAACAGACTACACAACATGGCCCCGACCCTGTATTAGTAGGTACAAGCTAATTAATCAGAGCCATGTTCTCCAGATGCCCAAAAAGGTTGTCTTCTTGGCCATTTCCTGCTTGCTCCGGTAGAGTAGAGTAGAGTAAATTAGAGTAGAGAACAGTAGCACCGAACAATTTTAAGAAGACAACAGGTAATTTGAGCATAGGCTACTAGTTGACACATATTGTATGTTGGGGTTTAAGTATACACACTAAATGTATTTATTTAGTTACACCTAAACTTCATGCTCTTGAACTCTAGATATCTCTGCCAAGTTATTTGCGAGATCCGTATACTATAAGAACATTCTACCACGTTTTATAAATATTTAATGAAACCATGGAAAATTATGAACGCATGAATACATTATAATAAATCAAGGAAATAAAATGAATTGGTGAAATAATAAAGTATTCGTTCAATCATATTTATGGGTGAAACCCCACTTGTAACAAAAGAGTTTTCTCAAACACCCCAAACTAAATACACAAACATTTTTTTGTAAAAAATTTGTCTTCATTTAGCACTATAAATGTATATCTATTGATAAATATGGGAACCACATTACAAATTTGTATTATAATACATTTCAGCATTTTTTGGTTGTTAATGCTGCTAGTTGTACCAAATGTACTTATCTACATGATACACTGAATGTAAAAACAACATACACGAGCAACCAACATAGTTCTGACGGTAAAAAAGTTTGGTATAAATAGATATATAAGTATTTTTTTAACTCACCCCTAAATTCACGAGATGATCGGCGTGACCAAAATAACTTAAAAGGGACAAAACATCTATAATGCTCGGGCTAGTGGTAGGGGTAAATGGATGCTTGAGACACAAAGATACAAGCTCTTCTATTTCTGTATTAACCTCTTTCGCTATTGGAACAGTCAGTTGACTTGCATATTATTTTTATGTGAACGAACACATGGTACCGTAAGAAAAAATGTAACAACCAAAAGACAACCTTAGCTTATACTAAAGTTGACCTGTGGATGGAAGACCTCAATTCTCTGCCAGTTAACCCAAAATGTCATCTGGAATTAGACATAATTTTATGGTCACAGTCTCTTCCCATTCCCGTCATATGCATGACCCCCAAATTCGTCGTCTATGTTGGCACTTTTCTTCCCGACCGTGTGGTAGAGAACGAAGTACAATTTTGAATGCCAATATACAGGGATTATGGAATGTGCATAATGGAAACATTTCCCCCACCTACTCCAATGAAAACACCCGCTATGGCTGATCCAGGGCATTCTAACCCTTAAACCTTCATCATCAAATGGTCCAATATGATCTCGCGCCAAGCAGCATAACACACATAATTAACAACACCGCCTCTAAACACGCTACACAAAACTGAGCACTTTTCCGTTGTCGAGTTCCTCCACGAATCATTGCCACGACTCCGCTTGATCTAGCTACACTGCCCCTCCATCCTTCTCACAATTTCTGCTTCGCTAACCCTTCATACTATTGGAGGTATGCACTAAAGATAATAATATTGAGTTATTATTTATCTCCAAATTTATTATTAGTTTTATATCTTTATGCTATAACTGATGTGGTACTTGAATAGTGAGTAATCAAAGGAGAACCTACAAGCACGTGTAGAGATATAGAAAAAACCAAGAGTTCCTAATCTTGTCACAAAGATTAGCTTATCTTGTTGTTATATGATCATGTTTTCCTGATCATGAACTTTGTATAAGTCATACAACTATAAGAGTATATTGTCGGAATGACAGTAGTACTGAACCAACCCAATTGTATGATCTTGCTAAGAGACAAATCGTCTTAGATGAAGCTAGCAAGTGATTATGGAGATTTGTTAGCTGCATCCCTATGCCGAACATCTAGTGACCGCACACCTGACACTTACGCTTTGATTGTCATCAACCGTCTTGCGGTAGAAAGGGACTATATTGGTGAATGTTGGGTGTAACCTAAAGTGTGTAATGGAACAAAGATTATTCAAGAATGGTACTTACTCCTCCAGACCGCGATGGAGATATACATCCTCTGGGCCCTCTCAGTATCACTAATGTCACCTAATCGTCTGGCCAGACACAATGTGATTTAGCACAGGTCATCGGGGATACGGATGAGAAAAAGAGAATGATATCGGCACGAGTTTTGTATGTGCAGTGATCGAATGGGTTGATCACACAGTGCACACTGTCTCACCTCGTGATATCATTGGTATCGTGTAGCTAAGGGATTAGCGTAATGAGAAACAAAAAAAGGTTCTATCGTTATTCGTGAATGCACATGAGCCATTATGTTTTTTCATGGTCCCAATGTTGGTTATTATCCAATAAGTACCCCGAGCATGTCTGTGTCTTACCGAACCTTCCGGGTCACACACCTAAGTTGTGTCAATCTTTTATTGAGAGTATTTTTTAGTTATAGTGGTTATGAGAAGTGGTCGGAATCATTCCGATGTCACAGGAACAACTCCGATGTGAATTGGAGGTGTTCCGGTGAAGTTATCATGAGAGGCATATAATGCCGGTGTAAGGCTGAAAGCCTTTGAGAGAATTATGAGTGGACTTGAGATGTCCCGGGATGTCGGGAAGTGTTTCTGACATTTGTGGATATAGTCAATGATTTTATCTAAAGAGTATACAGGGTTCCGGAGTCATTTCGGAGGAAACCCGGGAAGGCGGGAAGTGTAGGAGGGGGACACTGAGTGCCCTAGGGCTGCGCCACGCATGTGGTGCAGCCGCATGGCCCCCAGGGCCCATCTAGGTGCGGCGCACCAACACCACCACCTTTTCCTTTATTTGTTTAATTGATTTTTGGAAAGTCAATTTAAATTAAGAGATAAAGGAAAGATGGAGTTTTAAAAGGAAAGTACTCTTAGTTGGACTAGAAGTCCAATCCGAATTGGGGGAGGGGATCCGGCCGGATCCCATAGGGCCGACGCACCATGGGGGAGGGTTTGCCCCCTCCCCAAGGCGGTCTACCCCCTCCTCCCACAATATATATTCCCCAAACCACCAAGGGTTTTACACATAATTGCTCCCGGTTTTCGAGGTGTGCTCTACCGGAGCTTTTTCTCTCTAGATCTCATTTGTTGAGAACAACTCTCTAGTCTCATATAGATCTAATCTAGTTGAGTAGATCGACAACCATAGACTACGCCGAAAGGATGTCTCTCATCGTCGGCGCCAAGTACTGGACGGCGGAGCGCTGATGGGTTGGCACAGTGGATGTGTGGAAACTAGAAGAGGGATTGTGCAAGCGATTCTCACGAGGGAATCGGTGACATCCCCACTTCCCGGCGTGGGCGTGAGAATCATCATCAAGCTTCATCGACAAACGCCATCTTTCGCAACGATGTTTTTAAGTTCTAGATTTGGCATTATGCATGGGGTGCTGCATATCTTCATAGTAGATCTTGGCGGTCAGGAAGACCAACCGCCTCATATATCCGTGAGAGGTGATGACCGATTGAAATTAAACAAACAATCGACAATCTATCAATACAACCAATTTTTTTACCCTCAAACTCTTGTTTAAACTTCCGTTATTTGACGAATTAATGTAGACTCTATCGAATATCGACAACTGAGTTTGGGGCGGTCAAACCGGCCAACTTCAGCCCCCGTAGTCGCCGGACCCTCTGACGGGGTCCCTACCGAGAAACTGGGGTTTCGGGTCATCAAATGCGCATGCACCCCACCTTCCCGCAGAGCACCAGACCCGGGGCACCAGAGGTGAGCCTTCCCACCCTCTCCACCTCAATCGCCATGAAAACAGGGAGGAGGAGGCAAGAGCTTCCGATCTTCCCGCAACATCACTCGACCGAGCTTAGTAAGAGAGTGGCACCTCCCGATCCACTCAACATCTTCGTCTTCCACCTTGAGAGACAACCATGGGAGGGCTTCACCGAGGCGTTGCCGCTGCTCGCCAGTGGCCACGGCGAGCATCAACAGAATTTCACGGCGATCTTGGCAGCAAAAACCCTAAAATACAACTTAAACCACTATGTACATGGGAGGACCTGCGGTCTCTCCACTCCCATTTCGGCCTACGAGGCCGCCATAGGAGAAGAGGAAGGGAGGCAGAGAAGTTAGTCGACTCCCCACCTGTAGGCCCTAAACAAAGGTTTTACAAACAGTCAGGGGCTAGCTAGCGTCAATTCTTCAAGTCCCTAAATGATGCATCTAGCTCCAACAACACCCTGTATCCTTTTTTTTTCCTTCAAACACCACAATATATCTAACACATATATATTTCCCAATGCACCTGATTTAAATACAACAACAACAACAAAGCCTTTTTTCCCAAACAAGTTGGGGTAGGCTAGAGTTGAAACCCATAAGATCTCGAAACCAGGTCATGGTTCTGGCACATGGATAGCTAACTTCCACGCAGCCCTATCCATGGCTAGTTCTTTGGTGATATTCCAATCCTTCAGATCTCTCTTAACAGACTCCTCCCATGTCAAGTTTGGCCTACCAATGCACCTGATTTAAATATATTCAAATTTTAAATTCCAAACGCCGCAATTATAATTCGACATCAAAACTTTTCAAACATAAAAAAAACTAGCCTCAAAGATCACAAATAGTTTACCAAAGATAAATGAACCTAAATCATGGTACAAAAATTGAAGGCATCTGACGGCGGGCGGCTCTTGCGGATTCTACAAGCGTGGGGGCGCTCCTTCTTCCAGTGAGGTTTGCGGCTTCATTTCTTCTCCTTCGCCGGCGTTGTTGGTGCTGGAGAGCGACGGTGGCCGTCGCGGTGGTTCAGCGGTTAGCGCTGTTGTGCTGGATTTCCTTCTCTGGCAGTTCTTGCCTGTGTACTGTTTTCTGTTCGAATTTTTCCGATGATTGTACGCATGCTTGACATTCAAAAAAAAAAATTGAAGGCATCGTCATCATCTGGCTAGTGCCAACCAGTACGGCTCATGTCATGTCGACACCATGGCCATCTCCACCAACCCCCCAAAAAGCTCTCGCCGTCACCACCAAACCCTCCGGCAAAACCACCAAACCCACCCCCAAAGTTCATCATTGAGCGCTACAGCGCTCGCGGTTGGTGGATCGATCACCATAATTAAGCCCATTCATAATTTTCCTCACTAGAAAAAACAAAAAAAGCCCACCATTTCCCAGTCAAAAGAAAAACAATATCGCAATAATCGTGTGAGCGTGAGCAATCCACCAAAGAAAAGGGTTTCCTCCTCTCCCCATAAAACCCTCCCCACCCCAACCCTCCACCCTCGTCCGCCGCCTCCTTCCCATCTCCTCTCCCAGATCCATCCCCAACCCAGATCCATGGCGCTCTCCGTCGAGAAGACCTCCTCGGGCCGCGAGTACAAGGTCAAGGACCTCTCGCAGGCCGACTTCGGCCGTCTCGAGCTCGAGCTCGCCGAGGTCGAGATGCCGGGGCTCATGGCCTGCCGCACGGAGTTCGGCCCGGCGCAGCCCTTCAAGGGCGCCCGCATCTCGGGGTCCCTCCACATGACCATCCAGACCGCCGTCCTCATCGAGACGCTCACGGCCCTCGGCGCCGAGGTCCGCTGGTGCTCCTGCAACATCTTCTCCACGCAGGACCACGCCGCCGCCGCCATCGCGCGCGACTCGGCCGCCGTCTTCGCCTGGAAGGGCGAGACGCTCGAGGAGTACTGGTGGTGCACCGAGCGCTGCCTCGACTGGGGCGAGGGTGGGGGCCCCGACCTCATCGTCGACGACGGCGGCGACGCGACCCTGCTCATCCACGAGGGGGTCAAGGCTGAGGAGGAGTTCGAGAAGTCCGGGAAGATCCCTGACCCGGAGTCCACCGACAACCCTGAGTTCAAGATCGTGCTCACCATCATCCGCGACGGGCTCAAGACTGATGTCAGGAGGTACCGCAAGATGAAGGAGAGGCTCGTCGGTGTGTCGGAGGAGACCACCACGGGTGTCAAGAGGCTCTACCAGATGCAGGAGTCCGGCGCCCTGCTCTTCCCCGCCATCAACGTCAACGACTCCGTCACCAAGAGCAAGGTATATCCAACATTTCCAGCTCTGATCAGATCTGCTTGATGTGCTAATGCTTATGTTGTAGATCTGATGATGTCCTGTGATATTCTACTTATTGTGGTTGCGATGTGAATATTCGTAGTTTGTAGATCTGCTAGAATATTCATGTGCTGTCTCATGATCGATGGTTACCAGTATCTATACATAACACGTGTACAAATCAAGCACCTGGTTACCTCACCTAACAATCTTTACTAGTACATGTAGTATTCATTTCCTTGGATCTGAAGTTCAGAAAAATAATATTCATTTCCTTGATGGTATACGGTCAACGCGACATATTGGATTTGAATAAAATACTCCCTCCGATCCATATTAGTGGGCATAGATTTGTCTAAATTCATATGTATCTAGTTAAGTATTTAGACTAGATACATGTGTATCTAGACAAAGTTGTGCCCACTAATATGGATCGGAGGTAGTACGACATTTGTGTCACCATTTCCAGTGGCTGACCGCAAGCCTGGTTTTTTGTAGCCTATTTTAGATAAAACGTGTGCTTAGTGTTTGACTATGCAGCAGCCCTGAATTATCTCTCAAGAGTATTAAATCTGGATCTGGATCTTTGTCTTTCGGTTTCTTGTCTGTTGCGCTGGTTATGTTTTGTTGCTAACTTGCTAAAATTAGTCACTCGTTTCCTGGATCTGATGGCCAGAGAGGGTATAAACATACCAACCAATTTTATTACTTGACTGCACTGATTTGAACATAATGCGCCCTATGACATGAACTGAATTATGATCTACTCTGGGCAGTACTTGTTTATGTCTAATATTGTTCTGTTTTAATGAGATGTTGAATGCGAGTACATGTACTGTCCCCTTGCTAACAAATAATCTACATTGTTTGTTCTGAACAGTTTGACAACCTTTACGGTTGCCGTCACTCCCTCCCCGACGGTCTCATGAGGGCCACTGATGTCATGATTGCCGGCAAGGTTGCTGTGGTCTGCGGTTACGGTGATGTCGGCAAGGGCTGTGCTGCCGCGCTCAAGCAGGCTGGTGCCCGTGTCATTGTGACGGAGATCGACCCCATCTGTGCCCTGCAGGCCCTGATGGAGGGCATCCAGATCCTGACTCTGGAGGATGTCGTCTCAGAGGCCGACATCTTTGTCACCACCACTGGTAACAAGGACATCATCATGGTGGACCACATGAGGAAAATGAAGAACAACGCCATTGTTTGCAACATTGGTCACTTCGACAACGAGATTGACATGAACGGGCTCGAGACCTACCCCGGCGTCAAGCGCATCACCATCAAGCCCCAGACCGACCGCTGGGTCTTCCCCGAGACCAAGACCGGCATCATCGTCCTCGCTGAGGGTCGCCTGATGAACCTGGGTTGTGCCACTGGCCACCCCAGCTTCGTCATGTCCTGCTCGTTCACCAACCAGGTAAAACACGAACATTTACCTATACTCTGCTACGACTGATACAGACTATGAATTGTGTTGGTGACTAACGGCTCGATCTTGTGGCTGTTGCAGGTGATCGCCCAGCTGGAGCTCTGGAATGAGAGGAAGAGCGGCAAGTACGAGAAGAAGGTGTACGTTCTCCCCAAGCACCTTGACGAGAAGGTGGCGGCGCTCCACCTGGGCAAGCTTGGTGCCAAGCTGACCAAGCTCACCAAGTCGCAGTCCGACTACATCAGCATCCCCATCGACGGCCCTTACAAGCCTGCTGCCTACCGGTACTAGAGTGTGTGCTTCCCGCTCGACTATCCCATCGGCTGGCTGGCTGGCAGTTGCAACAACTCTGTCTCGTCGATTTATCAAGAACTACTGTATCTTTTTCCCTTTGCGTTATTATCTTAGGCGGCGGATTTGTTATGGGTGATGTTTTGAGGTTTGTGATGAATGTGTGGATGGGAGGTGGTGGAGGCGTTTGTTTTTGCTGAGGAATAATGGAATCACTATTATTGTTATATTGGTTTATGGGATGCATGAGGTGGCTTTTGTTATCATAGTTAATGGTAAGACGGTCTTATTATACATACTGTCAGTTATATCTGGGACTTGTGTCCATCTGGCCGCATGCCTACATCCCTCGGATAACATGGGTCCAAAATTCCTGGTTGGTAAGCTCGCCGCATGACCGACATCCCTGCTAGGTTATGTGTTTCGGCTTGCTAGCCCAGTTGTTCACAAGTTTATTTTGTTTTACCTTAGCAAAACTGGCATATTCATCAAGACCGCACATTCAGTTCACTGCTCGATAGGGACGCCAGTCAGCCTGCATTATTCACTTGTGGAATGGATTGCTTACAGTGGATGATATAAATTTCAAAATGACAACTTTTCACTTGTTGAGGGGTTTGTCTTTGTGACCTCTTTTCAAATGTGCATAGTACTTGTTATAGCTCGAACTCAAAATTTCAATATTACTCATATGCAGATTTTTTTTTTGATTAGGAGGTTTTTGATTTTTCTTATTTCATTGCTAGAAGCATTTATGATTTACTGGAATTTTTTCGATTTTTTCTGAAAAGATTTATTTTTGAGTTTCATATTTGGATGAATCTTATCCATCGGATCGAAAACAGAGGGACGAGATTGCCACAAGTCGCTCGGTGACTTATGTATTGCAAGTCACTGAAGCTCGGTCCACCCGGCAGGGGCATGCTGATCTGTTGTCAGTAATTAGTGCTCTCTCTCTTCATAAATATAATATGTTTTGGGTGTTCAATTTTGCCATATAATGTAACTTATATTTACTATTCAGTACACCGCATATGTAAGCTCTATTGTTTTTTAAGTGTGGTGATGTTTTGCAATTTTTATTGAAGAACGTTTGCTTCAATTTATATTTGTTGTACATGGACTGTATTTTTCGTAGTATACACATAGAAGTGGGTGCCGCTAATATTTGTAGATTGGATTACTTACGGATTACTTCTGTCGCGATTATGTCTTACAGTTGATACAAGAAGCGGTTATGTCTGTTCACTGCGAATGTAATATCAACGGCAGAGCTATGGTTGTTGGGTTGATTAATAACCCTGGTTTCCTAGCACCGGGTGCACATTACTTGGCTAATATAGTCCACAAAATTTTGTTTTTGACCCTCGTGCATGTGTGGGGAGGGAGAACATACTCAGTTCTTTTAGATTCTCAACACACTCAGTTCTGCCTCTTGGATATCAGGGTTTGCCTAATTTACAAGATGATTGGACACTCCTGTAACACTAAGACACGGAATCGCTGGTCTCGGTATCTCTTCTCTACCATCCCTTTGTTTTAATGGACCTTTCATTACATCTAGAGATCGAAGAAGACGAATATGATTGTCCATATTAATTCTCCAACAATTCTCAGATATAGACAGCTTGGTTTACCATAACAGAGGGAAGATGCCCGCCTTAAAGATCAAAGCAAAACCTAGTTTTACCGAAATCCCTGGTCTCAAATTTTGGCTTTGCCGTGCTTGCTCTACCTCATGCGCAATTTTTCTTTCGGGTGGGACTAGGTATGCATAGAGTTAATTTGCACTCTTGTGTAAGTAAAATTGAATGATATTTACATTGCACCGCATTCCCAATAATTTCTTAGCAGTTGTCACCGTTTCTATCACTAAACAAAAACTGGTCATCTTTTACCACTAAAAGCGGATAAATTACACGCTAAAAGAAACAATCATTAGTTAAGAATGAGAGTTATAAATCTGCTAGCTCGTGGTGCGAAATAGGTCAAGCAACTTCTGATCCCTCGTTGCAATAGACCTCGCTGCCTTCTCAGCGATGGCCACACGCACCTGTGACATCGTTGGCCGGAGCCCCGGCTGGGTTGCTACACACTCCAGAGCGATGCTCGCAATGTCGTTGGCTTCCGCGGCGTCGTAATCATTTCCTAATCTACATTCCACAAGCCCCGTCACCCCAATAGCTCTTATATGCGGCAACACCCTCACCAACAGGTAGTCGCCGCCGCCCTCTGATGTGCCGGCGGCTGCCGAGCCAGTGAGAACCTCGAGCAGTAGCACGCCAAAGCTGTACACATCAGACTTCTTGGACAGGATGCCGGTGCGGAGGAAGAAGGGGTCGGCGTACCCCGGCGAGCCCACAGCGGTGGCCCCACGCCTAGCGGGTGCAACAGCGGCGGAGAAAGTGGCTTCGCAGGCGGAGCCTAGGTCGCAGAGTCTCGCTCGTGCGGCGGCGCTGGCACCATCAAGGAGCACATTAGAGGCCGACACGTCACCATGCACGATGGAGATGATGTCGTGGAGATGCTCCAGCGCAACGGCGACGTCGTGGACGACGTGCATCCGGTGGCGCCATGAGAGAGGTGGCATAGCAGTGCTTCCGTGGAGGCGGTCAGCGAGGGTACCGCCGGACATGTACTCGAGCACCAGTGCACCTCCCTCCTCTGCATCAAGAGACATTTTTGCAAGTGAATACCTTCCGCAAAATGTAAGTCGTTATTGTTTTATTCGAAGTAAAATTTTATGTTTAACCAAGTTTATAAACAAATTTGATATTTGTAATGCTACGAAATATATGAAATTATGATGTATCTATTGGTATTTGTTTGGAATTGTAGATGTTGATGTGTTTTGCCAAACTTGGTCGAAAACTTATAGAACGATGACTTAGAAACAAAACACATGTGACTTATATTTTGGGATCTAGGGACTAGTACTTTTGTTAATTACTTAAGTTAGGTAAAGACAAGACACCTAAAACTAGAGGAGGGTACGTAGCAAAAGCTAATAAGTGAGCCTTTTCTCTAACATGTCGTTATCCTACTGAGAAAGCACGAGAAAAAGAAGTACAGTGAGTTGGCGTTGTTGTTCACTTGTTCTCGATCGTTTGGTAGGCCGTAGCGCCATCACTCATCAACAGAAGTCCATTAGAATTACTCCCTCCGTCCCAAAATAAGTGTCTTAGTTGTACAAAAGTGAATGTATCTATACTTGTTTCATGTCTAGATACATCCACTTTTTGACAAATCTAAGACAGTTATTTTGGGACGGAGGGAGTATTATTTTCTACACACCTGAAAGTGCCAATTACTAACTAATGTAGTACCCATAATTTTGTCATACTTTACATCTTTGTGAGAATTATGATGATTTCTTTTTGAGATTGAGTATATCAAATGAAAAGTGGTACTACTACTGTGATTACTTACTAATTAAGAGAATTAATTAATAAACGAGTAAAAGGTCAAAAAAAAAGGGGAAAAAAACAGGTTCTGCAGCCACTGCCGCAGCAAGCCAGGAAGTGTGGAGTAAGCGTAGAGTCAAAGCTTCAAACAGTAGGAGTAGCATAAACTTTTTTTCCTTGCCAGTTAATTACCGTGGTCGTCGGAGTAGGCGAGGAGCGCGACGAGGCGCGGGTGGCGTCCAACGCGGCGGAGCAGATCGAGCTCGCGGCGGAACGCGGCGAGCCGGCGCTCCCCGCCGCCGCACCAGCGGTGCACCTTGACGGCCGCCGGCGAGCCGTCGAACCGGATCCCATAGACGACGTTGCCGGAGCCGCCGCGGCCCACGACGGCCGCCTCGTCGAAGCCGCCCGTCAGCGCCTCCACCTCCCGCCACGCCAGCCTCCGTGGCTCCGCCCACTGCTCCTTGGGTGGCTTCGTCGGCTTCGGCGCCGGTAAGGCCAGCGAGGCCAGCTCGTGCTGCGGCGGCGGCCGTGCCTCGGGGTCGGGCGCGGCGTAGGGGATGCGCGTGGTGGCGTCGGGGCTGGTGGTGGGTCGGAGGGCGGCGAGGCAGAGGCGGAGGAGGAGGAGGAAGATGGCGGCGGAGGAGAGGAGGAGGAGGACGAAGAAGAGCGTGGCCAGCGCCATGGCCACGTCCATCTTGGCCGGCGCGCGCGCCGGTGGTGGTGTGTCTCGGCCGAGCTGAGCTGAGCTTGGTTGCTTGGATCGAGTGCGGGGGGAGATTAACGGAGGGGACAGAAAGGCCGCAGGGTGCCGTGCTGGTGATGCGAATATATATAACAACTTTTGCCATTGTTTAGTGGCGGCAGTTAAGCATGCATGTAAAATCTTTTTTGTATTCTTCTGCTCCCTCCGATTCCAAATTATAAGGTGGCCTTAAGTTTCGTTGGTTAACACATGCAATTTTGACTATGATTTTTTATGATGATATGTAATGAAAGAATTTTGAAAGACAAATTCAACGTTACCCTTTATAACATGGTTCCTTGCCAAAATCCCATCCGGTCATTTATGTACAATAATGGAAATCTGACCTTGTTTGGAAAGCAATTGCGTCTGCTTCCTTATCAATACACAGTCAATATATAGTTCAATCAAGATCGCTGAAATCATGGAAAAAAAACCAACGACATCACCATATGGAGATTTGATGCGTAATTGATGGGGCAATTAATTACTCTTTCCTACATGATTCTAACGTTAAATCCAGATTAGTGCCGAAACTAAATAGGAATTAGTGTCGAAATTAAATAGGACACTAATTGTCTTTCCCTGCCCGTGTGAACCTGATCTTCTTATTCTGGCGTACTTGGCATCATCGCAATAATGTTGTCCATGGTGACGGTAAAGCCTCCATCATGGCGTCGATATCCTTCCTGAAGAATTATAAGTTGTCTATGGGGAACAGCGAGCCAGTTTCTAGCAGCAATGGCAAAGCTCCAATGGCACCATGTGTTCTTCCCGTCGCTGCGCCTAGAGTGGTGGCTCCGTCTCAATGGTGCGCTCCTGAAACTGGCTGGATAAAGGTGAACGTGGACGCCGGATGGGATGCAGCCTCGGCAGCGGGTGGCATCGGCCTGATTGTGCGGGACGCCAACGGCTCAGTCCTCTACTCTGCTTGGAGGACTTTGCAAACGTGTGCTAGCGCTGAAGAAGCTGAAGTCCTCGCTGTTCTTGATGGTCTCCTGTACTTGGCAGCTAATCCTCAACAACCTGGTATTTTGGAGTCTGATTGTGACAGAGTGATCAAGGTGCTGATGTCCCCTACTACCGATCAATCTAGGCACTGGAGTTTATTCCTCGAAGCAAAGGCCTTACTAGGCATTTTGCCAGATGTGAAGGTGTGCAAGATCCCCCGGGTGAGCAATGGAGTGGCGCACGGACTAGCAAAATTAGGCAAGAGTGTGTGTGGTGTGTTACTTGGGGCAGCTCCTTCCTGCGTGTCGGATGCCCTTCGGCTTGATTGTAAAACACTACTGTCTAATCAATAAAGCTCACCCCTTAATTTCAAAAAAAAAAAAAAGTTGACTGTATGAAAATAATATGTTGATCTGCTCCTGCATACACCTCCTCACTCGGCAACCCGTCGCAGTAAACTTTCCCCTCGTCAAGCCAGGAATCAACTACTGCTAGATCTGAGACTACCAGCTCCCCACCACCATGAATTATGCCTGGCCACCGGAGCTCCACAAAGCTCCGACGTCGATGCTTGCTACAGCGACCACGACCACATCATCGACTCCGATTCATCTCATGCCTAAGCTTGGGATAGGACGTTCGACTCAAGAACATGATAGGCGAAGTAGATCAGGACAATGCAGTATCAACAAATTCAGTTGAGCAATCATGCAGTTATCACAATTTTTTAACTATTATGATATCTATAAGAAATAAAATATCATTTGTCATGCTATGTTGTTTTCCATAGCGGCACCCGAGTACGCAAGTCCTAAAGGGAAACAAATAAAGGTAGAACTAGAGCTGAAGGATTGGGGAAGAAAACAACCTGCTAGATGTGTGCATCTATAGAATGCAACAAGTTTGTTACTATGATGAAAAAAAATCAACTACAAGGTTTAGAAAACTATATGGGCGATATGCATTGAAATTACATACAAATTAGCACAATCTGACTAGAATTCTTATATATGTATATATCTTAAGCATGTCAAGGGAGTAATAAGAGATGTTTAGTTGAGACCTGCTTTCTATGCATATGAAGTCGAATTATGTGAACTGAAAATTTCAATGTTTCTGAAATATTATGTGGCTACCTTTCCAGAACCATGAATATTTATGTGCATTGCATCTTTACATCTGTGACTACGAGAAAAATTAAGAGACCGTAGCAACGCACGGGCAATCAGCTAGTTAATGATCAAATTGAAGCACCAATGTTCATCACAAAAATGAAGCACAATCATTCAGCACAAAAATAACACGTCTTATATTTTGGGAGTTGGGACGGAGGGAGTATCAAATTTGTTGTCCGAAAAAAAAGTTGATATGGTATACATTCCGGTTTTATTCCTCGAAACTTTAGTTTGTTAGTGAGAGGATTGAATTTTAAATCGAGTTTGCATCGTCGAATTTTTTTTCTTCATACTATATGCTTTCAGAATGTACGTAGGTACGCTCCCCTATATGTTTATGCTTTCGATTAAATTAACTACGTGCTCGTACGTCACGTACATGGCGAATTAAAGTTTACACGTGCACGGACGCGGCAAGTTGGATTCTGCAAAAGAAAGAAAAATGTCTTGAACTTTGAACAAAATGATTCCCTCGCGATTTCCCAATGTTGAACACTGTTTTCCACATCAACGTGGCTCCGAGCACTTTGCATTTGCACGGACGGCGTAATATAGATTCTATTATAGTTAACTAAAAAAGTTAGAATAATGTATGTATCTTTCAAACTAGGATATTTGTTATTCCCAATGTTTGCTACTTTGATGTGTTGATCCTTTGAAAAATAAGAACGATTTCCTGTCTGTATACCGTAACAAACTCTACTATGACATATTTTATCAGGCATAACCCGGTGCGAATCCTGCGTACTTTTATATATACATAGTGAAGTGATATAATGGGGAAAGATTTTGCCGGCCTCTCCTTGCTCGGGGAACTGTAGATCTACAGCACCCTACAGTATCTGTAGCACTGTAGCACTTTTTTTTGGCGCAAAAAATTTCCCACTTTAAAAAAAAAAAAACATTCCCCCAAAAAATTATATACATGAAATATATTCGCGTCGACGAGTATGTTCCATTCTCATGAACGGTTTCGAGATTTGTCGACTCTAACTCTTCAATTTTGGATCCAAATTCACACAAACATTCGACGAATTTTGTCAAATTTTTTGCAGAAAAATCCTCGCGTTTTCCAAAAATTACATACACGAAATATATGCGCGTCGACGAGTAGGTTCCACCCCCGTGAACGGTTTCGAGTTTTGTCGACCCTAACTCCTCAATTTTTGGATCCAAATTCGCCCAAACATTTGACGAATTTTGTCAATTTTTTTGCATAAAAGCCCCCGCGTTTCCCACAAATTATACACTGTCGACTCTAACTACTCAATTTTGGATCCAAATTCGCACAAACATTCCACGAATTTTGTCAAAAAATTTCCAGAAAAATCCCCGCGTTTCCCACAAATTATACACATGCAAATATGCGTGTCGACGAGTAGGTTCCATCCCCGTCATCGCTTTCGAGTTTGGTCGACTCTAACTCCACAATTTTTGGATCTAAATTCGCACAAACATTCCACGAATTTTGTCAAATTCGAATTTCCTTTGACATTTATTATGTCATTATAACAAAACATTTCATACATAAAATTTCTCTTAAAGGACGCGGCGTGTCGCCACGCCGAATTCAACTAGTATGCTCTAAAGAGGGGAAACTGATAAATTTGGGCGTTGTGTTAGCAACTTGTCTCAAAGTTGCTGTTTTCTATAGACAAACTCATGCCGAAGTGGGTTTCTATCGACGGAAATTCAGAAGTAGTGATAAATCCGTCGTAAGATTAAAAAAAATTGTGGGTCCCGTGTAATTAGCCTCATGTCACTTGGAAGGCATTTTACTATGAAATGGACGATTTGCGTTCGGTTCCCGTTTTCAGTGGCCTCAGGAGATAGACTATTTATTTTATTTATCTACGAAATCTTAGGCGATGCCGTGGCAAATCTATGAAACGGATCCAAATCGTTGTTTAGTACTATATTCTAGAAATGAATACTACAATTTCGTCATTGTTCTCAGCTCAACCTTTTGCTCACGACTCCTTTCCAATGATCGGTACCATTTGACCAGTCGTCGTTTTCCTCAAAACAGCAACATGGCCACGCGAGCTTGTGATCAAAAGCCTCTGCTTTCTATTTCAAAAAAAAAAACCTCTGCTTTCCTTTCAGCACCACCTCTGCTGTCCTCTGCTCCGATCAAAACCCTCTGCCACCACCGCCAAAACCCTAGCCTCGCGATCCCCTTTCCCCTCGCTCTCCCGGCGGCGGCGCCCACCATGTCCCCGGCCGCAGCGCCTCCCGAGCCGTGGCGCTCGGACCGGAAGCGGAAGAAATCGAGAGCCGCAATGGAGGCTGAGGAGGACACGGCAGAGCTCGGGATGTCGCCCCGCAAGCGCCGGAGCGGGGCGGTGGGGAAGGGAGGTGCGACACGGAGGACGAGAGCGGACAGGTGGAGGCGCCGGAGGTGAGGCATCCTGTGGGGGTCGCGGTGGGGGCGGCGGCGCCGGAGGAGGTGAAGAAGCATGTGGGGGTGGCGGCGATGGAGGTGAATTACGCCCTCGACGCGGACAGTACGGAGATGGACGACGACAACGAAAACGTGTGCGACGAGGAGGCGGACCCGGAGATGATGCGGATGGAGGAGGCCACGGAGCTGGAAACAGAGGAGCATGCCATAGGCGGAGTAGGGTCCGCGGGCGCGAGGAATTGGGCCGGGCGGCCGAGGCCGGTGAGGCGAAGAGCCAAGGTACATCGTTCGTCTATCTCAACCTCAGCACATTGGTCGTAGGGCGTGCTGTTTCATTTTCCTCTTCTGCCTTTCGTTGGTGTAGGATCCTGCAATTTCACACGCTACAAGGTAACACAATGGCGTGCTGCGATGCTCAAGGAGCTCATTTACCGAAAAGTATCTTTGTAGCCAGTGGCGGAGCTAGGGTGACCAGCCCCCCCTATGGCAATGTAAAACATGAAGAATTTTGTAATTAAGGCTAATTAAGATGCGATTTTTAGTCAAAAATAGCTGTTTTGGCCCCCCCTAATGGTGATTTGCCATGTTTGGCCCCTGTCAAAGCTGAGTCCCGGCTCCGCCCCTGTTTGTAGCCGACTACATGTAGCACGATTTTTTTTATTTTTTTGAAATTAATATTTTAAAGTTATAAAAAATTCCGAGAAAAACTGTAGAGGTGCAAAGTCACGTACTAAGGTTCTACAAATATTCAACTCGAAACATTTTGTATTCCGGCCTATACGAAAATGACAAATTTTTTACAGATCTGAAATTTTTGAAATATGCACTGTTCACCATCTCAGATCTTGAAATTTGTCATTTGTGCACAGCACAAAATACAGAATATTTCACATTGATATTTTACACACTGGTGGAATAATCATTACCTTCATCTAGGAATATTTTCAGAATTTTATGAAACTTTAAAGTGTCATTTTTGAATTTTTTAAAAAACAGACTACATGTAGCTCGTCCTATAAAACACATCTCTCCTCATTTGCGGGGATTTTGATGCTGTAAACCTACCGGAATACCCATTTCTGCAGGTGTGGATGAAACCATGGCTAAATGCCACGACAGAGCTGCATGTGTGGCTGGCCAGCTTTGATCTTGGCAATGGTGTGTACATCAAGGTCAACCCATGATTCCTACTTCGATCCTGTTGTTTAGTTGTGCTGCTTGTTTATTGCTCGATCCTTGATACATTGCCTTGCATTCTGAATGATGGTGTGCTTCTTTGTGTTTTTGACATGGTGGTAACTTGCAGCCGTTGATCCCTGCAGCGGTGCCTGCCGAGCCATGGCGCTCAGACCGGAAGTGGAAGAAATCGAGAACCACAAAGGAGGCCGAACAGGGCGCGACGGTGGAGTCGGAGATGGAGCGCGAAATATCGCGCGTCAAGCATAGCTTCTTCCGCAATGGGCCAACACTTCTGTCATCGCCTTGAAATATCCATATTTATTATAATGTTTCCATTAGTCTTTACCTTTTTACTGAGTATTTGTTACACTATTTAACTTCGGGAGGAAGAAAACCCTTTCATGTAATATTTTATCTCAGGAACCTTTCATAAGCGAAACAAATCTGGAAATATGCAAATATTTTTTTTACCCAATATAGAGGGACACAAAACTGGACATACACGAAAGGATCCACAAGCGGAAATGAAGGGTGCTAGCACGCCCGGGGCACACTGGTGCCAACAGTGCCAATGGCTGCTTTATTGGCCGTTGTAGCCCCCTTCCGCCGAGTGGAGCGAGAGTTGGACGACGGTCATTTTGTTGCACCCGTCGACGAGATGGCGAAGATTTCCGGCGTGGACTCTGTGAAATCGGTGGATTAATTGAATTTTGGAGAATGAGAAAAGCCATAGTAATTTGATGTAAGACGTGGATGTCGAGCGTTGGATACGATCAGACCGTTCAAGACATGAGAACTTTGTAATACCAGCTTGTGGTCAGGCAAGATAATGATTTTGTGTTAAAATATACTTATCTACCTATTTATACTAAACATTTATATCTTGTCATAGTTAAATTATCCATCAGTGTTGGTTGTTTTCATTAGTATTAATCAATATATAACTTGAATACCTAAATTTTGGCATAGCCTAGCTTTAACAACTGAAAATGCTCACTAAGTTGGCATACATTTATCAAATTTATCATTCTAAATACATTAATGGTGCTCAACTAAAAAATTGTATTTTGTTGCAAGAGTTGTCCGTATTAATTGTCTAGGGCTGTTTAAGATCTTTTTGCCATAGTGTGTTTCACCATAATTCTTAGCAATCCAAAAATTAACATTATTCCACCAACTTATTTATGCACCTTCACCTATTATAATGCATCCATATAGGTATCACTTTCCGCAATACTATGAAACTATCTATTGAATCTCGTAGTGTGCTTTCAGAATATATGAATTTGACAAATAATTTGCAAGGGTATTTGGATATATGTATCACTTTCCACAACACCATCAAAATATCTATAGAACATATTAGAGTGCTTTTAGTGTATACGATATGGCAAATAGCTTGTAGGGGCATTTGGAGTTGACCACTGAAGACAACCCCTACACAATGTGTTCTCATTATTTTGTTTGTTCTTTAAGACCATGCTGGCAAGTGACTTTTCGTTTTCTCGTCCAATGTAACTTTCCCTTCTCGTTCGCACCATATGCAATGGACGGTTGAATCGGGCTAGGTCAGGCCATAGCAACATGCGTGACTCGCGTTTGCCACATCGGGCCTTTCAGGTGCGCCCTGACGGTCACGTATGCTGGAAAGACTAAAGAGGGGAAACTCGTAAATTTGGGCCTTGTGTTACCAACTTGTCTCTAAGTTTAGTTTTCTATCGACAAACTCAGGAGTGGTGAAAAACAATGGTAACATAGGCTGAAGTAGTTTTCTACCGACAAATTCAGAAGTAATGATAAAACTTAGTAAGCTATACGAAAGTCGTGGTCACCTGTGATTAGCCTCATGTCACTCCGAAGGCATAAGTTAGTACAAGTTTTACTATGAAATCGATGATTGATTTGCGTTCAGTTCCCCTTTTCAGTGGCCCCGGAGATAGATTATTTTATTTTGTTTATCTACAAAGTGTTAGGCGAGGTCGTGACATATTTATGAACTGGATCCACATCGTTGTTCTGTTGTACAATATGTTATACGACAAGCAATAAGGGATAAAAGAAAGCAAAATCAACAGAGGGAACACAAGATTTTAACGTGGAAAACCCTTAGATGGGAAAAGACCACGGACACCAGCGAGCAAAAAATAACTATTTCGGGAGAGGGGATTTACAACTGTTCCACTCATCCCAACTAAAGGAGATATGCCCTAGAGGCAATTAATAAAGATATTTTATTTGTCATATCTCAATTATTCATAATACGTTTTTGTATCATGCTATAACTGTATTAAGCGAAAACATTGATACACGTGTGATACGTAAACAATCAGGTCCCTAGTAGCCTCTTTACTAGTCCGTTGTGCGATTGATGATCGAGGTTTCCCGATCATGTGACATTTATGTTAGTTGACAATGGAGTCAATCATTAGGTGAATGATGTGACGGACGCACCCAATATTTATAGGACGTAGTCATTACGCCTTCGACCGTGAGATCAACTCTAATTGCTATTTCTAGAAGATAATTTGATTGCATCAAACGTCATGTCTTATATAGGATGACAATAAAGGTGTCCCTTTCGGGTATCAGAAGGAAGTATGTGTGGTGCCTGGTTGACGGGAGAGTATTTGAGGATGATGATGATGGTGATGCAGCAGAAGTTTTCCCTCGAGAAATCTACCCAAGGTTATCAATCCAGTAGGACTTGACGATCTATCGGAAGGTTGTTGATGTTGACTCCCCCTGGCGCTAGGGAGCATGCACCAACGTGGAATCTGCACAGACACAAACCAGAACTTTGCCCAACACGAAACAGAGAGGTTGTCAATCTCTCCGGTCTTGCAGAAACAAAGAGTTAAACGTATGGTGTGGAAAACAGCAGGAAAAACAGCAAGTAACAGGAAACAGATGATTGCAGCAGGTTGTGTAAACAGTATGAGGAAATTGGATCAGGGTCCACAGTTCACTAGTGGTGTCTCTCTCAGAACAGATAACTAGCATGTTGGGTAAACAAATTACAGCTGGACAATTGACAAATAGAGAGGGCATAACAAAGCAATACATGCCAAGATGTCTACTATGAAATCTAGTTGGGCATTACAACAAAGTACATAGACCGTTATTCCAACCGCATCTATGCCTAAATAATCCACCTTCAAGGCAGCATCCGCATCCTATTCAGTATTAAGTTGCTAACAACAGATTATTGCATGAAGTAAAGTGTGTAATGTAATCAATACAAGTGCCCTTGGACACTGCACCAATGTTTTATCCCTAGTAGCAACAGCACATCTACCATCTTAGACCTTTCTGTCACTGATCCAGATATCTAGAGACTGAACCCACTATCGAGCATAAATACCCCCTCTTGGAGTCACAAGCATCTACTTGGCCAAAGCATCTACTAGCAACGGAGAGCATGCAAGATCAAGAGCACATAGATAAACAACTTGAATAAACATGGTATCAATATTCATCGGATCCCAGCAAACACAACATCTAGCATTACAATAAGATGATCTTGATCATGTTAGGCAGCTCACAAGATCTAAACATGGAAGCACAAGGTAGAGAGACAACCATCTAGCTACTGCTATGGACCCGTAGTCCAGGGGTGGACTACTCACGCATCACTCCGGAGGCAGGCATGGTGATGTAGAGCCCTCCGGTGATGATCTCCCCTCCGGCAGGGTGCCGGGAAGAGCTTCAGAACTCCTCCTATCTGAGATTGACGATGACGGCCGCGACGGAACTTTTCGTGGAATATGATCGACCGTCATAGGGTTTTCGCGTCGCGGAGAATATATAGGCGAAGAGGCGGCGTCGGTGGCCAAGGGGGGCCACCACGCCATAGGGGGGCGCGGGCCCACCCTGGGCCGCGCCCTAGTGTGGCGTGGCCCCCTGGTGGGTCTGCTCCGACTCCCCTTTGGACTCCGAGATCTCCTCGTGATATTATTGACGATGTCTTTTGTTTCGTCCAATTCCGAGAATATTTCCTTAATAGATTTTCTGAAACCAAAAACAGCAGAAAACAGGGAACTGACACTGTGGCATCTTGTTAATAGGTTAGTCCCAGAAAATGCATAGAAATGATATAAAGTATAACCAAAACATGTAGCAATTGATATAATATCAGCATGGAACATCAAAAATTATAGATACGTTTGAGACGTATCAATGTGGAGGCGAGGGATCAAGAGCGGGATTTGCCAATCTGCATAGCAGGATAGATACTTTGGGCCTACTCGGTGAGATTACATCAATGAGCTTGCAAGCATGTGACCAGGTCACGAGGATGTAATATCACAGATGAGTAAAGATAGTATTGTCAAGTAACGAGATCAAGCTCGGTATCATGATACCGGAGATCGAGTCTCGGACAAACTAAGTATCGCCTGGCAAAAGGCCCGAGACTTGACGTCTAAGGTTCGAACGACAAAGTTATTTGTATACGCACATGGGCTATCATAGCCATCCAGGTCTCCCTGATAGTCATTGATCAGAGAAAGATTCTCGATCATATCTGGAGTGATCCCGAACCGCTAGGGTGTCACACTTAAGGGTAGGTGACATTTAAATAAGATTGAATATTGAAGAGAAAATAGAGAAGGGTTCTGGAATGGTTCTGGGACATATCCGATGGAGTTCGGAGGGCAACAAAAGATGTTTCGGAGGTCGAATAAATTAAATAATATGTATTTAATATTAATTAATGTAATTAATGATGAAATATATATTTTATTTGATTTAATTCGAATTTAATGGCAGCCCACCTTAAATGGCCTTGACCGGAGGTCAAAGGCCCATAAAAGGGGGAATTCACCCCCAGATGGGCTCCAGGCATGGCGCATCCTAGGTGGGCCACATGGGGCCCAGCAAGATTGGCAGCTCCCCTCCACCTTTATATAGGGATGCCCCTTTGCCTTTTGTGAAGGCATCCTTCCTCTCTCTTTCTCTCATCCGTTTAAGTTGCGGCTCCGCAATTGGAGCTGCACACGGCTTGAGAGAGTTCTCTCCACCATACGCACACCGCCGTGCTGCTGGGTCCAAGTCTTCTGCTTCCGCTGCTTTGCTGGATCAGAGCTCGGAGGTCGTCATCTTCTCTGTATGTGCGTAAGCTCTGCGAGGTGCCACGCTTGGGGCACTTGGAGGAGTTCGTCTTCACCACCTTGAGGTCGGCGTCGTCTTCGCCGCCCGTCTTCATCACGCGTCATCATCGAAACAGATCTTTTGATCGTCGACGCTTACGGTCTATAAGGGTATGTATACCGTTCCCTCCGTTACTTTATATCTGCATAGTAATAGATCCTGACTATTTTGGTTATCGTTGTTAGAATTTTTTTTGTTTTCTGCACACGATCCCCTTCACCAACTAGAGGCTTAAAAGAAATATATACATAAGGTTGACCTTGTTATTTAACGATCTGTACAACAGACGGGCTCCCTTTGATAGAACATTAGTTAGCATTGATTTTAATTAAATTTGGATCACATAAAAACAACACTATAGAAATGAGCACTGCAATTTTCTCATTATTCTCAGTTCAACGTTATGCTCCTTTCCAAGGACACGATGTTTTGACTCATATAGGAGCAATGCACCTATTATGAAAAATGTATCTGAAAATATCAAAAAATTCCAACAATTTTTTTGGTTGTGCATCCGGACATTCTTTGTCCGTACATAAAGTTTCGTGAAAAATGTCTGTGAAAAATTATTTCGTCGCACCGAGATTTGTTTTTTGTACATAGCCCACAAAAATGTTTTTTTTTCATGAAACTTTCTGTGCCAACATTTAATTTCCATATGTACACCCAGAATTTTATTTGAACTTTTTTAACATTTTAAAATACGCTTTACGAGTCAAAACTGATTTCCGCCTTTCCAAACCTATCTCGGCAAAGGAAAACAAAAGTAAACCCCTATATTGCCACTCCCTTCTGGCTTGCATATGGGTGAAAGAACATAATAGGAGAAAATTGCCGCGTTTTCCTCAAAAACAGCAACTTGACCATTTCCTGCGTGCGACGAGAGGCGACTGCCGCAGCCAGAACTGGAAGAAAGAAAGAAGAGGAGGGTGCGGCACACCTGCCCATGCCAGGCCGCCATCGGACGGCTACCACCGGGTCCAGCTTCACAGTCCCCACACAAACCGCACGAATCTCCACGGCCAAAGTCTACCTTCCCGGGCCCATCAGTACCATTTTGACCGGTCGTTGCAGCGAGCTCGTGATCGAAAGCCTTTCGCTTTCACCACCACACCCCTGCTCTGCTCCTCTGCTCCGATCAAAACCCTCGGCCACCACCGCAAAAACCCTAGCCCTCACGATCCCCTTCCCCCTAGCTCTCCCTGACCGTCCCCGCGGCGCCGCCCACCATGTCCCTGGCGGCGGCGCCTCCCGAGCCGTGGCGCTCAGGCCGAAAGCGGAAGAAATCGAGAGCCGCAATGGAGGCCGAGGAGGACGCGGCGGCGGAGGCGGAGTTCGGGATGTCGCCCCGCAAGCGCCGGCGCGGGGCGGCGTGGGAGGGAGGCGCGTCCCGGAGGAGGAGAGCAGCCACGGTGGAGGCGCCGGATGTGAGACAGGCAGACAGCCTGTGGGGGTGGCGGCGGCCGGGGTGATGGAGGTGGACGATGCGGCGGGGAAGGTAGGTACGGTCTGTAGGAGAATGGCCGAGGGCGAAAAGCTGAAGGAGGTGGGGGTGGAGGAGGCGCCGGGGACGATGGATGCGCACGACGCGGCCCGTACGGCAATCGGCGATGACGATGACGTGTGCGCCGAGGAGCCGGACCCGGAGGTGATGCGGATGGACGAGGCCGCGGCGCTCGAAGAAGAGGAGCAGGCAATGTGCGGAGCAGGGTCCGCGGGCGCGAGGAATTGGGTCGGGCAGGTGACCACGGAGAAGTACAGAGCCAAGGTACATTGCGTCGTTCGTCTATCTCAGTCTGAGCACATTGGTCTGTTTCATCATGTACTGTAAATCAAGACTAAACCAAAGCTCTTCTGCCTTTTCGTTGGTGCAGGATCCTGCAAGTTCACACGCTACAAGGTAATTACCATGGTGTGCTACGATATTCAGATTGTTGAAAAAGGAGCTCCTTTGCGGGATTTTGATAAGTAGACCAACCGGAATGTTTCAATCTCTGCAGGTCTGAGTCTGACGGGGGGATGACTGAAACCAGGGCCGAATGCCACTGCAGAGCTGCTTGTGTGGATGGCGCTGGTTTTGATCTTGGCGATGATAAGCACATCAAGGTCGACCCATGATTCCTACTTCGATCCTGTACTTTGTTTAGTTGTACTGCTTGTTGATTGCTTGATCGATCCTTGGTACATTGCCTTGCATTATGAATGATGGTTTGCTCCTTTGTGCTTCTGGCGTGTTGGTAACTTGCAGGCATTGATCCCCACGGCGGCGCCTCCCGAGCTGTGGCGCTCATCCCGAAAGCGGAAGAAATCTAGAACTGCAAAGGAGGCCGTGGAGGACGCGGCGGAGGCGGAGGCGGAGATGAAGCTCCGGCGCGGGGCGGCGGGGAATGCCGGTACGGCCCGTCGGAGAGCGGCCAAGGTGGAGGCGCCCGAGGTGAAACAGCCTGTCGGTGTGGCGGAAATGGAGGTGAATGACGCCCTCGACGCGGCCGGTAGGGAGATCGGCGATCGCGACGACATGTGCGCCGAGGAGCCCGACCCGGAGGTGATGCGGATGGACGAGGAGGAGGAGGAGGCCACGGCGCTCGAAGCAGACGAGGAGCAGGCAATGGGAGGAGCAAGCTCCGCGGGCGTGAGGAAGAGGGTAGCTGGGCTGAGCACGGAGAGGACGGCAGTGGACGGTGCCGTCTCGGAGGATTACTTCGTGGGCGAGCCGGTGCCGGAAGACGAGGCGCGACGACTGTGGCCGGATAGGTACAGAGCCAAGGTACGGCGTCGATCTCAGTTTCAGCACATTGCTCGTACCGTACTTAGGCATGGTTGTTCCATATATCTGAATCATGGCTGAAACTGAAATGTTTCTGGCTGTTGCTGTTGCAGGATTCTGCAAGTACACGCGCTAGGAGGTAATGTGGCGTGCTGCAGCTGTTCTGTTTGTGGCAAAAGGAGCTCATTTGGGGGATTTTGATACTGTACTGTAAACCAACCGGAATGTCCATTTCTGCAGGCCTAAAGTGCAGGAGGAACTCAGGGTAAGATGCCACTACAGAGCAGCTTGCGTGGATGGCGCCAACTTTGATCTTGGTGATGATGTGTACATTAAGGTTAATCCATGATTCCTTCTTCGATCATATGATTTGTTTAATTGTACTGCGTGTCGATTGGTTGATTGATTGTCATTGCTGTCCTAGCTAGAGCATTTCTACATGATCAAGTTTAGTGTACGAAGATGATTAATGCAGATTGTGTTGCTCTTTTTTGTGATGCTAATTGGTAAAATGGTGTGCTCCTTCGTGTTTCTGGCATGTTGGCAAAACATGCACACAGTGAATTTGTGACAACGAATATTAAATTGCGCTCAGCAGAATGCTCCTTGTACTAGTCGTTGTCTAGTTCAACACTGCACTGTAGGGCTCTGGTTTCTGTCAGTTGAATGTCTCTGTACTAGTAGCTTGTGTAGATGGCCCAATTTTGATCTTGGCGATGATGTGTACAAAGGTCAACCCATGACTACCTACTTCGATCCTATGCTTTGTTCAGTTGTACCGCTTGTTGATTAATTGATTGATTGCCATTGTTGTCCTAGCTAGAGCTTTTCTACATGATCAATTGTAGTGTATGAAGATGATTAATGCCTTTTTTTGTGATGCCAATTGGTGAAATGGTGTGCTCCTCTGTGTCTCTCGCATGTTGTTAGCTTGCAGCCATTGATTTTTTTTTTTTTTGAGTTTAAGGTGGTCGATATCCACCGCTCGAATAGAAAAAAAGAATTGACCCAGTTTATAAGGGAAACCGGGTACAAAAACCATACAAACTGTATAAAAGAAACACACAGACGAGCCGACCCGCCGCCCACACGACACAAGTCGACCAAATGCCACAAAACACACCACCCGTTCCGAGGCCGTCGTCCCGGCGTAACAACCAGATCAACTTTCGCATTGCCCGAAAGCGATCCAGTGACGAAGCAGCCATTGAATTTGTGACAATGAATATTAAATTGCTCTCATCTGTCTGTTCCTTGTGCTATTTGTCTAGTTCAGACTGCACTGTAGTCTGTTAAAAAAACACTTCACTGTAGAGCTCTGGTTTCTGCCACGTCTCTGCCCCTGTGGCGTGTGCTCTCCACCGCTGTCCCCCATTGCCGGCGATGAGAGGGATGGGGAAGGGGTCCGGGACCTTCTAGCTAGGTTTTCCCCCTTTCTTCTTTTAGCCAATAGAACGGATCTGGAGATGTCCTGCTATCTCCTTCCTCTGCTGAAGCCGACCGAGGTGGTCGGAGCGGCAGTGTTTGGAGGCGGCCAGGGCCTCGGTTCTGGGGTTCCTGGGCGGCATACCCTACCGGAGACGCCGTCCACCATGCCTCCCTGCGGTGGCTCCTTCCGGCTGTGTCCGGGTGTGCTATCGCCTGTCTACTCCATCGCCCCTCCAGGTTCTGGCCATCTCAACTGCTTTTTTTCTCCTGGGGTATTCTTGGATTGCTTACTGCTGCATCACTCCAACGTAGTATGCTAACATGAGACTTTAGAAGCCGAGTGGGATGTGCTGTTTGTTTGAAGGATGCATTTTCACCGTAACTGCCTGTATTTAATCACTAATTCGATGCTGTACTTGAATTTAGTGTACAACTGTGTACTGAATGGATTACAGATTGCTTTTGCATGCTAATCATGTTATTTTATTTTTGAGTGACTGCAGGCTGCTCCAGGTGAAGAAAACTATCTTGGCCGAATTACGGAGTTTTTTCAAGGAATGGATCACGGATCCTATTTCACTTGCCGCTGGTTTTATCGTGTGTCAGACACCGTATGTATTGATCACGCTTCCTCGTATTTTCTATAGGCAGTTCAGTATGTGTCTTAAGTCTTAGCACAAACTTGCAGGTCATCTCACGGGAGCTGATGCTGAAGGTTCATGATCACAAACATGATCCTAAACGGGTTTTCCTTTCGGATCATAAGGATGATAATCTGCTGAATTCAATAATCTCTAAAGTAAATATCATTGATGTGGCCCAAATGTAAGTGATTTGCTCACTGTTTCAAGTTAATGAATTTGTAATATATACTTGTCATGTTTCTGCTGAACTCATATCTACATTGTGAAACAACCACAGACCACTCCCCAAGCAAAAGCTCAGATCATATCAACATCTGATTTCTATTATGATATGTCGTATTCAGTGGCATATTCTACATTTGGAAACATGCCATCAGGTAATCATTTCTGCATGCTTTTTCTTTCTGCTGCAATCATTTTAGGTGCACTGCCTAGTTTGTATTTTTTTTGCTGGTATGCAACATATTAAAATTAAACAATACAGCAGACTTGGGTGGTGTGATCATAAGCTTATATTAAAATGGTACAATACATTAACGACTTCAATACATCTCAGCAATACACAAAAAACACTAAAAAACATCAATATTGTGTACCATGATATTTCCTGTCATGTGTTTTGACTAGTTTTTTTTGTAGAAAATGGTGATGCAACAGGCAGTGAAGCAGCATCAGATATTTCTTGTGATGATGTGGACTCTTCTAAGGTAAATCCAATCGCTGACCTTGCGCCACCACCTGTTGCACAAATGGAAACAGCAACACTGCTAGATCTTTACTCTGGATGTGGTGCCATGTCAACCGGGCTTTGCCTAGGTGCAGCATTGTCTGGCATAAAACTGAATACTGTAAGTAGTCTGCTTATGACGTCTTGGGACTTCTGCTGACCCTGAAAGATACTATAAATGACGATTTTAATGTTGTTCTCTTGTGCAGAAATGGGCTGTAGACATGAACACATATGCTTGTAACAGTCTAAAGTATAACCACCCAGACACAAAGGTAGTAAATACAATTGGGACTGAATACATTCCCTGTTTTGTCAACCATACATAATGGCTTGTACGAGCTTACCTCTCAATTTTGTAGGTACGAAATGAGAAGGCAGAGGATTTTCTATCCCTCCTTCAGCAGTGGGATGCACTTTGTAAGAAATATGGCATCCAAAATAGCAATTATGTGGACTCCAATCTTGCTCAGACCTCAAATGATGATGAATATGATGAAAATAAACCCCTCCCAGAGGGTACATTTGAGGTAGAGAGGCTTGTTGATATATGCTATGGTGATTTAAATAACAGTGGAAAAGGTTGCCTGTGGTTTAAGGTACTTGAATGTTCAAACTTCCTATTCTTTTGGATTCAGGGTTACTTTTATCTTCTCCTACATGTTTTATTTTACCTTTGTTACTTTAGGACATTAATATACGAGGTTTGTTTAAAGATAGAAATTATCTATATAGGTCCGGTGGAAAAGATATGATCCTAGTCAGGATACATGGGAGCCACTCGATGGCCTTAGGTTAGTATCCTTTACATTACCTTCCTCTTTATTTCGTTTTTCCAGAAGTGCCTAACCCTTGTTAACATTTCAGTAATTCTCCCGAATGTATTAAAGAATTTGTTGAGAGTGGATACAAGGAATCCATTTTACCCTTGCCTGTACGTATATTCCCTCCTTGTACCTTTTGGGTTCATGTTCTTGTACTACCTATTCATGTATTTCTCATTCCAAAGGGCTGTGTGGATGTTATTTGTGGGGGTCCTCCTTGCCAAGGCATCAGCGGATTAAACAGATTTCGAAATCCCAAAGATCCACTAAAGGATGAAAGAAATCAACAGTTGGTTGTCTTTATGGATATCGTGAACTTTCTGAGACCTAAATATGTTCTTATGGAGAATGTCGTAGACATTCTGAAATTTGTAAATGGGTTTCTTGGGCGTTATGCATTGAGTCGCCTTGTCTCCATGAGTTATCAAGCAAGACTTGGGATGATGGTCGCAGGATGCTATGGGCTGCCACAGTTTAGGATGCGGGCATTTCTTTGGGGAGCTCTTCCTTCAGTGGTATCTCTCGTTTTTGTGCTCTTTTTACCTTCTAACACCACTGCCAAATAAGAAGATTCATCTGGCAATGTAGGTACTTCCAAAGTTCCCACTTCCCACCCATGGTGTTGTTAACCGAGGTTTAGTACCAAAAGCATTTTCGGTAATAAAATACACCACTAATTACCATGTGTTGTTACTATTGTATATTACTAAAAGGATGTTTTGTTTCCAGCATTGTGTGGTTGCTTATAGGGAAGATGAAAATAAGCTATTAAAGAAAGCTTTTGTCATTAGAGATGCAATATCTGATCTTCCGAAGGTTGGCATTGACTGGTTTCTTCCCCTACTCAATTGTTTCTGTACTGCTGGCTGCAAGTTTGTTATCTTGTCTGTCTGTACCAATTATTATACATTCTACAGGTTGAAAACTATCAACCTAAGGATGTGATGAAGTATCAGGTTATACCTACAACAGAATTCCAACGCTATATCCATCTCAACCGTAAAGGTAACCCTCCAAGCATTTCCTGTTGAATGTTTAAACTTAATTCCCCTCGAGTGTATAAACTTAATTGGTTCTATTACTCATTTGAAGACATGATGGATTACTCCTTTGGAGTTGATTCTACTCTGGAAGAAATCCAATTGTTTGATCATCAACCACTGCAACTAAACCCTGATGATTATGAGCGAGTGCAGAAGATTCCCTTAAAAAAGGCAAGCTTAGGCTGAACAATGTCCTTTTCTTTCTTTTTTTCCCTATCCTGCAATTTCTTAGCAGTTATTGTATTCCAGGGGGCGAACTTCCGTGATTTAGAGGGTGTCCAGGTTGGAGAAAATAACACTGTTGAGTTCATTCCAGATAAGCTTCGTGTACTTCTGTCCTCTGGGAAGCCTTTGGTACTTAAACCTGTGGTGGGGTAATTTCATCAGCTGTAATGTATATTTTCCCCTTGTGCTAATCATCCTTGCTTTCTGGTAGGTACCTTCATATGCCATGAGCTACTGCAAGGGGAAGTCACTGAAGTAAGTATACTGAACACTGAACAACCCTTTTTATTAAGACTCCAATAATGATCTTTGTTCTGCTGCTTCGCAGACCATTTGGACGCCTGTGGTGGGATGAAACTGTCCCAACTGTTGTCACCAGAGCTGAGCCTCACGCCCAAGTAAGCTCCTAAACATTTCTGCTGTCTGTATGATTCATAACCTGCCGATTGCTCTTATTATGATCATTCGTGGATGGTGTTTTGCAGATTATCTTGCACCCCAGCCAGCACCGGGTTCTGACCGTCCGGGAAAACGCAAGGCTGCAAGGCTTCCCAGACTACTACAGGCTATTTGGCCCTGTAATTGAGAAGTAAGTTTATCTAACTTGGCATGCTCTGCAGTGCATTGAAAAGAACAATAACTGTTTGGTTTCTGTAAGGACAACAACTCTGAACCTTGTAAGCTGTTTTGTTTGCACTGTGTGTGTGTTTATTATGTAGGTATATCCAAGTGGGCAATGCTGTTGCTGTTCCGGTTGCTCGAGCTCTGGGATATTCCTTTGGACAGGCTTACCAGGGTGAATTCAGTGGAGCCCAGCCCCTGTTCGAATTACCTGGGTATTTTATTCCTGTGGATCAAGTAACAGCTTCAAGATCGGCTATTGGAAGTTTGGAACTTCGGTAGGGGAGGTAGTGCAGACAGAATACTTTTTTGGCCGACTGGGTTGATTTGGGTTGTACACTTGTGTGAGGAGATGCCCAAGCATTGTAACTTTTCCCAGAACAATGAATCTATTCATCAAGCATTCGTTAACCCTCTATAACTTGTAACTAAGGTTATATAATTCAACAGTCCGTACAACTCTTCCTTCAAATTCATATATTGAGATGGATTGGATGCTCTACTTTATTCTGATTAAGCCCCTACAAAGTGTTATGTATGTATGTATGATGCATTGCTACGCTCTTGAGGAAGCAACTTTCCTGCAGATGTACAAACTTTCTTTGAACTGAAAATTGCAGATGTAATAATTAAGTTCATTGTTCTTGTATCATCCAATGCATTTTTTCCTTTATCTGTTTTCCAGTAGATGTAATAATTAAGTTCATTGTTCTTGTATCATCCAATGCATTTTTTCCTTTATCTGTTTTCCAGTTTTTTCATGATGCCAAATACAGCTTTGGAATCCCCTTGCCTTTATGCAGAGACACCTTAAATTCTTTGTATACCATGTGCAGTTTCTTGTTCTTTTTTTTTTTTTCACTCATATAGCGTACTGTTATTTTGCCTGACTTTGCTATAAATATTTGAAATGATAAAATTAGAAAGGAGAATCATCAAGATGTAAACATATATTTTGTCTGTGTATATATGTTACATGTTTCCTGTTTTTGTTCCAGAATTCAATATCTGACAATTCTCTACATCAAAATCATTATATATATACTTTTTTCAATCATGATGATTTTTTCTTGTAGCTGAATGAGGTTTCAGACGTTTCATGTGCACCTCTGGTTGCAGCTCTTCATTTTGTAGCGCTACAGGCTGGCCAGGCGAAAGCTTTGGTGTTTGCGTCATAGATTGCCATGCTTCATTTCAAACAAAGGGAACCTGGCACTTGCATATTTCATCTTTGTTTGACTTGGTTAAGTACCAGTACTGTACTAGTCTGAAGAATTGGTTTCTGAGATGCTCTGGTCGAAGCGAGCTGTCAAACTCTAGTATTCTTAACAATGCTTGAACCGGCAGTAGCAGTTATGTGTGGAGCTGCAGCGGTGTTTTCGTCAGGCATGATCAATCTTTACCAATGCTAACTATTCTGCGCAAGATGATTCTTTACTGCGGTCTTTTGGTTCTTATCTCTACAATTGTTGTTGCCCAAATAACAAATATATACTTATTTTAAATCTGGCAGTGATAACAACACATCTGTTTGGATGCAATTTCAAAGTGGAACGTTTTAAGGCTGAAGGCAGAATATACGGTATTTTCAAGTAACAATTTCTTTCATTATAAGCTGAAAAACTTGGATTACAATCTGTTTTAACGCTCATGTCTTGACTATAGTTTCTCCAGCTAACTTCCACCTGTACTGTGTAGTTGTGTTAGTTCAAACTTTCCAGATCCATATGCTGCAGTCGACAGTTCGAATTCAATTCAGCTTCAGAATCCTTTAAAACAGGCCCATAATGATAGATAATGTAACCAGTGCCGTCTTCTAACCGAGTAAATCAGGATATGTGCCAGCCCTTAACTTGCTATAGTAAATCAGGATAAATAATTGAATTGATAAAACTTGAAAAGGAGAATCATCAAGATGTAAACATATATTGTGTGTGTACATATGTTACAGTTTTCCTTTTTTTGTTCAAGAATTCAATATCTGACAATTCTATACATCAAAATCATTATATATATTTTTCAATCATGGTGATTTTTTCTTGTAGCTGAATGAGGTTTTCAGACGTTTCAGGTGCACCTCTGGTTGCAGCTCTTCATTTTACAGCGCTACAGGCTGGCTTTCTGCAGGGCCGGCCCTGACATTTGAGGGGCCCGGTGCAAGAAGAAAAAATGGGCCCCTAATATATAAAGATTTTTTTAATATTTTTTCAATAGCAATTTAAATTGAACAAAATTCGCCATAACATTACATAACCACATGATCTTTATTGGTAACAATTTAAATTGATCTTATTGCCTTGCTTTTTCTTACACAAATTGTGACATAAAATTCGAAGTTAGTTTTCAGGTGAGAAAAAATTATGGAAGTTGGCAAAAAAGCACATGGATTTGGATGATCGAATGCTTGTAGCTTAACTGATTGCTTGCTGCTGTTTAAAAATCAGGAATCCACCAACGATCCCCTTGCCACCGGCTGCCACTGCCGCAATCACTTTCCCTCCGGCCGCCGCCAATCCCTTCCCCTGTTTCCATTCACCTTATTTTCTCTCTAAGCCTGCCCGTAAGAAAGGACATAATTGAAGGGATTGTACTAACTGTTGGATACTGAGGAAGCTTCTGTCTACGACTCGATTTCATTTTTAGCTCCAATCACTCATCGCTCGGATCGTCTCTGGTTGTCTGCCTGGCCTTTTTCTTCAGCGGGCCTTCTTGTTACGTACCTGAGTGGGGCCCCTGAGGAGCGAGGGCCCTGTGCGGCCGCACTGCCAGCACCTGCTCAGGGCCGGGCCTGCTTTCTGGTGCCGGGCTAAAGCTTTGGTGTTTGCATCATACATTGCCATGATTCATTTTCAAACAAAGGGGAACCTGGTACTTGCATATTTCATCTTTGTTTGACTTAGTTAAGTACCGGTACTGTACTAGTCTGAAGCATTGGTTTCTCAGATGCTCTGGCTGAAGCTAGCTGTCAGACTGTAGTATTCTTAACAATGCTCGAACCGGCAGTAGCAGCTACGTGTGGAGCTGCAACGGTGATTTCGTCAGGCATGATCAATCTTTACGAATGCTAACTATTCTGCCCAAGATGATTCTTTACTACCCTTTGTCAATCGATTCTTATCTCTATAACTGTTGTTGCTAAAATAACAAATATACTTATTTTATATCTGGGAGTGATAACAACACAGTAGTGTTTGGATGCAAGTTCAGTTGGCTACCTTACAGTAACCAGTGTCGTCTTCTAACCGAGTAAATCAGGATATGTGCCAGCCCTTTACTTGCTATAGAAAATCTGGAAGTTTCACTTACTTGGGATAAGAAAACTGCCAATAGTAATACCAATACGTCTCACTGTTTTCAGTTCCATGTTTTGATACAGGGAGTTGAGCTGGACCCTCCTGATGCAACTCTGTATTCTGAATTTCTGACTGAAGCAGATAGGGCTCCGCTTGATGCTAATACTTGAATAAAACTGAATTGCCACTGTTGCAGGGGAAGCTGGTTTCATGCTTCACGAGGTAAAACAAAATTTCAGTTCTCCTCATTCTATAGGCTTATTTT
This sequence comes from Poa pratensis, assembly GCA_947311845.1. Lineage (NCBI taxonomy): Eukaryota > Viridiplantae > Streptophyta > Magnoliopsida > Poales > Poaceae > Poa > Poa pratensis. Next base: position 3,684,392 of record CAMZMU010000043.1, read on the forward strand.
CAGGTTAATACCGGACTAAAGTTTTGGTGTTTTTTTAGTTATTGAAGTAGTCGATCCTGCACCCGATTAGATAGAAGAGAGGTTTTATGTACATTGTCGCATAACAAGTCAAATGTATCGGAAAAAGGAGATTACAGAGCCAAAAGGAGGAGCTGTCGATCCTGCACCCGATTAGATAGAAGAGAGGTTTTATGTACATTGCCGCATAACAAGTCAAATGACCCGGAAAAAGGAGATTATGGAGCCAAATAACTCAGAAATACCGGACTAATGTTTTGGTGTTCGCATCATATAGTTCCACACATTGTGCTTTATTTTCGAAAAGAAAGTGGAACCTGGTACTTCATTTTTCACCTTTGTATGACTTGGCTAAGTTCCAAAAAAAAATTGTACTACACTCAAGTAGATTCTTGACATGGAAACTACAGTGTCAAGTGTCACTACACCTGTAGTATGTTATTGCTGACAGAAAACTAACAGTGTCCGTCTTCTAACTGAGTAAATGAGGCTTTGGTCTTGTCAGACATACATCGCAACCCTTTTGCTTCAGATATGTGCATGCAGTATTACTTGCTCGTGATTAGAACATTTTGCTCGATAGTAAAACTAATATGTCTTGTTATTTTCAGTTCTCTGTTTTGATGCAGGCAGTCGAGCTGGACCCTGCTGATGCACTGCAACTCTGTATTCCGAACTTCGGACAGGAGCTCTTGGCATCTGCAGATGACTGAAGCAGACAGGAGCCTTGTGAATGGCTGGAGAAGCTAGGTTCCATTCTTGTCAAGGTAAAAAATGAAGCTGCAGTCTCCGACCTCTCGTTACATCATTTTCTATCGATCTCACCTCCAGTTTGTCAAGGTTAGCATCCGATGTTTCCATCCGAAGTAGGAGCATGGAAGTGCTAATTAACATCCAGGCAATATTCAGTTAAGCTATGGAATTAAACCAGAATACACGATGTTCAGTTAATTTGCATGGGTCCTTAGTTCCCCGGCGACATTATATAGCTACACCGACTCACTGAGTAGTAGGCAGGCTGTAATTTTTTGCAAAAAGAAAACCCTCTTCTGAAGTATGGTACAGGGTCTTTTGTAAATTTTCACCGTGGCCTATGCTGTCGACGTCGGTGATCACCGCGACGAGGGTAGCGAGTCCAGGCACGCAGGAGGCCGCCGGCGACGGCGAAGGTAGCCGGCTACCACCAACCGGGTAACCACACGACGACACAAACCTTGGTGGACCGCGCACTCGAGGTCAAATTTCTCGTCGCCGTCTCCGCCAACGCCCGCGAGATGTTCGACAAAATGCTCCCGCCATGCTCGGCTTCAGGTCAAGGGAGGAGAACATGGAACGAGGCGTTCTACTTTGTAGCCATGCGCATGGCGACAATTCTGGGACCTATTTGTGCTCACGGCACACCCACAAGTGCCAGCACGTCGGCCGCACCATTGCGAGCCCGCCGTCTCACTCGGCGCCTTTGCCAACATACTACGACAAGGGCAGGAGCTGGTCTAGCTTGGTGAGGACGACAGGACGCCATGCGCCGAAACCAGCGGGGGCGACGAGGAGCTACGGGCGGTGGAGCAAGGTGTCTGTCCACCATCTCAGGCATGGCCACCATTTTCCTGCCCTACTGGCAGGCAGCACGCATTGGCGTTCCATCAGTACGTACTTCCGCCGGCTCGCCATGCGGGCGGTCAGCTCGTGCTACTTCCCCACCAGCGCCTTGTACCTCGCGTCGCTGCCTCGCTGGCCAGCGCCTGCATCAGCGTGTCCTAAGGCCTGTCTAGCATCCTCGCGGCCTTCACGTTCTGAATGAGAGGCAATGAGCAACATGTTCACCGTGCCGCTCTTATTTGTGCAAGAGAGGCACTTATCTTGGGAAAACTGTCCAAACAGAACGTAGTCTTATTCCAGCTTAATAAAGTTTGTGGATTACTGGAAAAAGGAAAGGGTTTCAATCTGTAAATGTAACCAGTTTCGTCTTCTAACTGCAAAAATGCAGTTTTACTTGTTTAGTAGCGCTAAAAAGAAATGTTCGACAGCAATACCAACACGTCTCGCTACTTTCAGTCCTCTGTTTTGATTCAGGCAGTTGAGCTGGACCCTGCTGTTGCAACTCTGTATTCTGAATTTCTTCTAAAAGGACCCATGAGTTTTTTTTTCTTCTAACAGGACCTTTTGCCATCTGCAGATGACCGAAGCAGACAGGAGCTTTTGGAATGGCAGATACTACTGTAGGAAAAGTATATGGTTCCAGGTTTGTCAATGTAAGATCAAAATTTACAATTTCATCTGACCTCCAGTTTGTCAAGGTAAGAATGCGACGTTTCCGTGGTTGGAATGACTGAAGCTTGATCATGGAAGTGCTAATTAGTAACATCTAAGCACTGCTCAGTTAAGCTACAGAAATAAACAAGAATACGCAATGTTCAGCTAATTTGCATGGGTATTTTGTTCCTCGGCGTTATAGCCGTGCTGCCTCTGCCGTATGTAAAGGGTCCGTGATCGCCGCGAGGAGGGTGGCTGAGTCTGCGCACGCAGGAGGTCGCCGGTGACGGCGAAGGCGTGGGGTCCAGCGTATTGGTCCGCGACATCTCTGCCAAACCATGGTGGACGGTGGATCATGCACGCTAAGATTTCTCATCGCCAAGGTAAGAATGCAATGTTTCCATGTTTCATGTTTGGACTGACAGAAGCTGGTGCATGTAAGTGCTAATTAACACCCAAGCAATGTTCACTCAATTTGCATGCGTAATAGCCGTGCTGAGTACGTAGGCGGTGATTTCTTGCAAAAACAAAACAAAAAAAACCCTTTGTTACAGAGTTTTGCTGAGTAGCCGTCGTGTTGTTGGTGTCCGTGCCCGTGATCACTGCGATGAGGCTAGCGAGTACGGGCCTGCCGGCGACGAGGAAGGTAGCCGGCTACCACCAACAAGTTCTTGCATGGTAACCATATATAATACCAAGCCTTGTTGGTTTGTAGCTAGGTCTGGGTCTAGGGAAAACAGAGAGGCACTGATGTGGGGAGCAAGACTTCTAGAGCGAGTGACAAATGAAGCCTTCAGCGCGTCCAAAGGATGGAGACCTGGAGTCCTAAGAATTTCTCAGTAGAAGTTGCTGCTTGAAGCTGGAACTTGAAAAAGAAAGTAGAAAAGAAGGATAGTTTTAGATTGGAGAGGAGCTCTGTTGGATGGGATGTTTGCTGATAGTGTTAGATGGTTCTACTTTTTGTATGGCTAGGTTTGCGCCTGGGTGTTTCGCATGTGAGATGCCCAGAGAGGGTAGTGAGTTTGATCTTTTACTTCTCTGCAGTTTACTTTCCTGTTTGTAGCTGAACTCGTGGTTTCTATTAATAGAAATCGGAGAGGGGACTCTCTTTTGTTAAAAAAAAAAGGTCTGGGTCTGGGGAAGCTGAGGCTTGCCCCCCTACCTGAATGTTGGCCTTTCCTGTTTAATGGGGGGAGACCCTTATATACCTCAAAAAAGAAAAAAATTCTCGTCGTCGTGGCCGGCGCCCGCGTGGCGTTCGACAGAATGCTTCCAGCCTCCCACCCACTGGCGGAGCCACGGCATGCTAGCCGGGTGCACAGGACACCGGCTAGAAACAATTTTCTTTGCAAAATCATATTTTTCCACCATGTATGCACCCCCTAAAAATAATTTTTAGGTGCTGTGACATCCTTGGTGACCCCTGGTTCATGAAGCTGTAGCTCCGCCACTGCTCCCACCGCGCTCCGCTTCAGGTCAAGGGATGGAGCGAGGCGTTCTTGGTGTCCATGCATGCACGTTGCTACCTGCAGGTGCAGTGCAGGGACGCCACTCATCCAGCTCCACGTTGCTACCTGCACCCGTTGCTATCAGACGCGCACGTGCTCCGTGCAACGTCTCCTCCCCCTAGAGGGCTCACAGCGTCTCACTCTGCACGCAAGTCAAACATAGCGTGAGAAGATGAGTCAAACAGAGCGAAATCAAGTTACCTCGAGGCGGACGAGCGCCTCACTCCGGATCACACTCACGCACACGCACACGAGCGAGGGGTGGAAGAGGAACAGTGAAACGCAGCCAGGGGTTCCGTAATGGTTTCCCTTTCATCATGCTCTGCCTTTTATATTCAGAAAACAGAGCACCAGCGCAGGGTGCCCTCCCATGATCAAGTCGATCCACACCGGTGCCGTGCGCGCTTCCTCCCTGTATCGCGCGCAGCTTCCCGGCCGTACAGCCTGGACTGTGGAGTTCGTCCTCGTGGCTCGTGACCCCGAAGCTGTGGAGTTCGTCCCATGCCTGCTCTGCTGCGACCACCACGGCCACTTTCCCGGTAAATACCCTCCGCATCCATCACCCATACTAAAAACTACGGGAGCTTCTTTTGCAAAAAATGATACAGCCATGTCAACACAATTTTCGCCAGATTTTGACCTCGTCGTGCGCCCGAAGGTTTGTGGGGTCTCACGGCTCACGAACCTCGGATGGTCTTAAATTCGGAACGTAGAATGAAATGATCGATCGACGACGGCCGTACAGGTCGTGGAATAAATCCTTTCCTTCTTTGGGGAGAAAAGAAAGGAAATAAAGAAAATGCTAAACCTAAAGCGAAAATGTGCATGTACGATCGATCTGCAAAAGAAAATTGGCATGCAGTGGTGTGTTTATCAAGATAAATAAAAGCAGAAAGCAAGTGATCGATTCTCCTGTATGCATGCATGATGCATCTACTACTATTGGCCTGCAAATTATCATCGACCAAGGAAAGCATGCAGAAACAGGGCGGAACAAAAGCATGCATGCAAGAAATGGAGTGGTGTGTATATCGAGATATAATTATGGGACATGCGGTAATTAACTGGGATTATGGACGCAACCACACGTTTCCGGACTGGTGCCTATATCTTTTCCAAAAGTTGTTAGTAAAAAATGTTCACTTACTTCGCAAGTTCATGGTATGCTAAGACTAGCTCTACTATGATTTCAGCTTCACCCCAAAGACGAAGCATTCATCAACAAGCCAATTCGAAACTATGATCAGATGAAGATCATTTTCAGCAAGATTCATTTGATGAATCCTATCGGGGTTGACGCACTGCAGCTTGCTCTGAGCCACACCTCATGGACAATGAAGCCAAATGTGCCAGCAACATTTCGATGAGCCCTCACCAGAGGTTCACTTCCTTCCTTCACAAGCACTATCTGTGATGAGGTCTGAACTCTTAACTTTGCTGCCCTAGATTATGTAGTACTAAGATGACGAACTTGTGATATATTTTGCAAGGCGGTATATATTGAACCCCTTAGCTGATGAACTTGTAGTGCATCACAAGCAGATGTGCTGAATTTGTGGTGCACCAGTCTTTTCTGAACTCTGTAAGCAAGACAATTAATCCCCCAATTGCTATGCTAGTTTAATGTCATTTGTAGTTAGTATGTATTTTAAGAGGAATATGTGATGATAAGCTCACCACTCGAAAAAGTGGTGAGAGTATGTGTGAGCGCGAACATAACCAAATACCCGGGTGTTTACATGTGTTTTGCTCACACATACCACCAAACAGCACGGCTCCAGAAATCTGTCCAAGTGAAACGGGTCTGACTGCCTCTTTGTGAGCAATCAAATGGGATGCAGAACATGCCTCATACCGAGTTTTTTCAGGACCAGGCCCTGTATAAGAATCGATAGATTGATTGATTGTAGCGATCGGGTTACATGAGTTTTTATATTACAACCGAACCGACCTAGCCTGAAACCCTAATTTGACTAGCAAAACACTGTATGATTGTAGTGATCGAGCATGTTGAAGATCTCGGTGGTGATGCTGGTGTAAAACCACTGTACGATGGCGAGATCATACTTCACCCATTGGGGATCATCCCATCGTGGGGTACTTGTGGCGACAACGTGAGAACGGAGGTTGCATCGGCCGAGGTGGAGATCAAAAAGGTGCGCCAATGATAATAGTTGTGGGCGGTGAGATCAAGAACAATGGGGATGAAGGGACTAACATCGGCGATGGTGTCAGCGAGCGACAATGGTGCGGCAAGGAGAGAAGTAGGTGGAGGATTGAATAGAGGAGCAAGGGTATTTTGGGTAGAGGTAGACGCTTGTGCCGCTGCGGCGGCTTTGGCGATGTTGATGGCTCAGCGCTCGAAGTAGCCGGGCGGCGGCGGCGGTGGTGGATTAGGCGGTAGAGCCATGCCCTAGGATCGATAAGCTGATACCATGTAAGAATCGATAGATTGATTGATTGTAGCGATCGGGTTACATGAGTTTTATATTACAACCGAACCGACCTAACCTGAAACCCTAACTTTACTAGCAAGCCTAGTAGAATTACAACTCGGGTTGGACTCCAATTACATAGTCTAACACCCTGGGAGCCATGGATGCAAGGAGTCTGAAAATGCTGCAGGTAACCAAGCACGCCACTCATGAACTATCCCTTGCTCGGCTTAGAAATCTTGCTCTATGTCTATATCACTTTATCCTTTTCTTCTTCCAAAAGAAAAGGACTTGTTCCATCTGTACCGCCTTGGATCATTTCGCCCTCTCTCTCTCTCACACACACACTATATCTCCCCTGTATAAATAGGGCAACAAATGGGGCAAATGTGCATATGACAACCGATTATCTCTAGCTAGTCTGTGAGGTACGCATGCGCTATATATAGCTCAAACGTACGTATCTCAAGTTGTTAATTATGCAAGCCTCCGAAACTAACGTACATTAGTGTCATCCATTTTTTGTTGCCAACTCGTGCGTGCAGGACAGCTCGATCGAGGAGGAAAAGAAGCTAGGTAGCTCGCTCGCTTGTGTGGATGGCCCAATTTTGATCTTGGCGATGATGTGTACATCAAGGTCAACCCATGACTACCTACTTCGATCCTATACTTTGTTCAGTTGTACCGCTTGTTGATTGATTGCCATTGTTGTCCTAGCTAGAGCTTTTCTACATGATCAATTGTAGTGTATGAAGATGATTAATGCCTTTTTTTGTGATGCCAATTGGTGAAATGGTGTGCTCCTCTGTGTCTCTGGCATGTTGTTAGCTTGCAGCCATTGATTTTTTTTTATTTTTTTTGAGTTTAAGGTGGTCGATATCCACCGCTCGAATAGATAAAATAGAATTGACCCAGTTTATAAGGGAAACCGGGTACAAAAACCATACAAACTATATAAAAGAAACACACAGACGAGCCGACCCGCCGCCCACACAACACAAGTCGACCAAACGCCACAAAACACATCACCCGTTCCGAGGCCGTCGCTCCGACGTAGCAATCAGATCGACTTTCGCATTGCCGAAAGCGATCCAGTCATGGTCGACGAAGCAGCCATTGAATTTGTGACAATGAATATTAAATTGCTCTCATCTGCCTGTTCCTTGTGCTATTTGTCTAGTTCAGACTGCACTGTAGTCTGTTAAAAAAACACTTCACTGTGGTTTCTGCCACGTCTCTGCCCCTGTGGCGTGTGCTCTCCACCGCTGTCCCCCATTGCCGGCGATGAGAGGGATGGGGAAGGGGTCCGGGTCCTTCTAGCTAGGTTTTCCCCCTTTCTTCTTTTAGCCAATAGAACGGATCTGGAGATGTCCTGCTATCTCCTTCCTCTGCTGAAGCCGACCGAGGTGGTCGGAGCGGCAGTGTTTGGAGGCGGACAGGGCCTCGGTTCTGGGGTTCCTGGGCGGCATACCCTACCGGAGACGCCGTCCACCATGCCTCCCTGCGGTGGCTCCTTCCGGCTGTGTCCGGGTGTGCTATCGCCTGTCTACTCCATCGCCCCTCCAGGTTCTGGCCATCTCAACTGCTTTTTTTCTCCTGGGGTATTCTTGGATTGCTTACTGCTGCATCACTCCAACGTAGTATGCTAACATGAGACTTCAGAAGCCGAGTGGGATGTGCTGTTTGTTTGAAGGATGCAGTTTCACCGTAACTGCCTGTATTGAATCACTAATTCGATGCTGTACTTGAATTTAGTGTACAACTGTGTACTGAATGGATTACAGATTGCTTTTGCATGCTAATCATGTTATTTTATTTTTGAGTGACTGCAGGCTGCTCCAGGTGAAGAAAACTATCTTGGCCGAATTACGGAGTTTTTTCAAGGAATGGATCACGGATCCTATTTCACTTGCCGCTGGTTTTACCGTGTGGCAGACACCGTATGTATTGAGCACGCTTCCTCGTATTTTCTATAGGCAGTTCAGTATGTGTCGTCTTAGCACAAACTTGCAGGTCATCTCACGGGAGCTGATGCTGAAGGTTCATGATCACAAACATGATCCTAAACGGGTTTTCCTTTCGGATCATAAGGATGATAATCTGCTGAATTCAATAATCTCTAAAGTAAATATCATTGATGTGGCCCAAATGTAAGTGATTTGCTCACTGTTTAAGTTAATGAATTTGTAATATATACTTGTCATGTTTCTGCTGAACTCATATCTACATTGTGAAACAACCACAGACCACTCCCCAAGCAAAAGCTCAGATCATATCAACATCTGATTTCTATTATGATATGTCGTATTCAGTGGCATATTCTACATTTGGAAACATGCCATCAGGTAATCATTTCTGCATGCTTTTTCTTTCTGCTGCAATCATTTTAGGTGCACTGCCTAGTTTGTATTTTTTTTGCTGGTATGCAACATATTAAAATTAAACAATACAGCAGACTTGGGTGGTGTGATCATAAGCTTATATTAAAATGGTACAATACATTAACGACTTCAATACATCTCAGCAATACACAAAAAACACTAAAAAAACATCAATATTGTGTACCATGATATTTCTGTCATGTGTTTTGACTAGTTTTTTTTGTAGAAAATGGTGATGCAACAGGCAGTGAAGCAGCATCAGATATTTCTTGTGATGATGTGGACTCTTCTAAGGTAAATCCAATCGCTGACCTTGCGCCACCACCTGTTGCACAAATGGAAACAGCAACACTGCTAGATCTTTACTCTGGATGTGGTGCCATGTCAACCGGGCTTTGCCTAGGTGCAGCATTGTCTGGCATAAAACTGAATACTGTAAGTAGTCTGCTTATGACGTCTTGGGACTTCTGCTGACCCTGAAAGATACTATAAATGACGATTTTAATGTTGTTCTCTTGTGCAGAAATGGGCTGTAGACATGAACACATATGCTTGTAACAGTCTAAAGTATAACCACCCAGACACAAAGGTAGTAAATACAATTGGGACTGAATACATTCCCTGTTTTGTCAACCATACATAATGGCTTGTACGAGCTTACCTCTCAATTTTGTAGGTACGAAATGAGAAGGCAGAGGATTTTCTATCCCTCCTTCAGCAGTGGGATGCACTTTGTAAGAAATATGGCATCCAAAATAGCAATTATGTGGACTCCAATCTTGCTCAGACCTCAAATGATGATGAATATGATGAAAATAAACCCCTCCCAGAGGGTACATTTGAGGTAGAGAGGCTTGTTGATATATGCTATGGTGATTTAAATAACAGTGGAAAAGGTTGCCTGTGGTTTAAGGTACTTGAATGTTCAAACTTCCTATTCTTTTGGATTTCAGGGTTACTTTTATCTTCTCCTACATGTTTTATTTTACCTTTGTTACTTTAGGACATTAATATACGAGGTTTGTTTAAAGATAGAAATTATCTATATAGGTCCGGTGGAAAAGATATGATCCTAGTCAGGATACATGGGAGCCACTCGATGGCCTTAGGTTAGTATCCTTTACATTACCTTCCTATTTATTTCGTTTTTCCAGAAGTGCCTAACCCTTGTTAACATTTCAGTAATTCTCCCGAATGTATTAAAGAATTTGTTGAGAGTGGATACAAGGAATCCATTTTACCCTTGCCTGTACGTATATTCCCTCCTTGTACCTTTTGGGTTCATGTTCTTGTACTACCTATTCATGTATTTCTCATTCCAAAGGGCTGTGTGGATGTTATTTGTGGGGGTCCTCCTTGCCAAGGCATCAGCGGATTAAACAGATTTCGAAATCCCAAAGATCCACTAAAGGATGAAAGAAATCAACAGTTGGTTGTCTTTATGGATATCGTGAACTTTCTGAGACCTAAATTGTTCTTATGGAGAATGTCGTAGACATTCTGAAATTTGCAAATGGGTTTCTTGGGCGTTATGCATTGAGTCGCCTTGTCTCCATGAGTTATCAAGCAAGACTTGGGATGATGGTCGCAGGATGCTATGGGCTGCCACAGTTTAGGATGCGGGCATTTCTTTGGGGAGCTCTTCCTTCAGTGGTATCTCTCGTTTTTGTGCTCTTTTTACCTTCTAACACCACTGCCAAATAAGAAGATTCATCTGGCAATGTAGGTACTTCCAAAGTTCCCACTTCCCACCCATGGTGTTGTTAACCGAGGCTTAGTACCAAAAGCATTTTCGGTAATAAAATACACCACTAATTACCATGTGTTGTTACTATTGTATATTACTAAAAGGATGTTTTGTTTCCAGCATTGTGTGGTTGCTTATAGGGAAGATGAAAATAAGCTATTAAAGAAAGCTCTTGTCATTAGAGATGCAATATCTGATCTTCCGAAGGTTGGCATTGACTGTTTCTTCCCCTACTCAATTGTTTCTGCTGGCTGCAAGTTTGTTATCTTGTCTGTCTGTACCAATTATTATACATTTTACAGGTTGAAAACTATCAACCTAAGGATGTGATGAAGTATCAGGTTATACCTACAACAGAATTCCAACGCTATATCCATCTCAACCGTAAAGGTAACCTCCAAGCATTTCCTGTTGAATGTTTAAACTTAATTCCCCTCGAGTGTATAAACTTAATTGGTTCTATTACTCATTTGAAGACATGATGGATTACTCCTTTGGAGTTGATTCTACTCTGGAAGAAATCCAATTGTTTGATCATCAACCACTGCAACTAAACCCTGATGATTATGAGCGAGTGCAGAAGATTCCCTTAAAAAAGGCAAGCTTAGGCTGAACAATGTCCTTTTTTTCCCCTATCCTGCAATTTCTTAGCAGTTATTGTATTCCAGGGGGCGAACTTCCGTGATTTAGAGGGTGTCCAGGTTGGAGAAAATAACACTGTTGAGTTCGTTCCAGATAAGCTTCGTGTACTTCTGTCCTCTGGGAAGCCTTTGGTACTTAAACCTGTGGTGGGGTAATTTCATCAGCTGTAATGTATATTTTCCCCTTGTGCTAATCATCCTTGCTTTCTGGTAGGTACCTTCATATGCCATGAGCTACTGCAAGGGGAAGTCACTGAAGTAAGTATACTGAACACTGAACAACCTTTTTATTAAGACTCCAATAATGATCTTTGTTCTGCTGCTTCGTAGACCATTTGGACGCCTGTGGTGGGATGAAACTGTCCCAACTGTTGTCACCAGAGCTGAGCCTCACACCCAAGTAAGCTCCTAAACATTTCTGCTGTCTGTATGATTCATAACCTGCCGATTGCTCTTATTATGATCATTCGTGGATGGTGTTTTGCAGATTATCTTGCACCCCAGCCAGCACCGGGTTCTGACCGTCCGGGAAAACGCAAGGCTGCAAGGCTTCCCAGACTACTACAGGCTATTTGGCCCTGTAATTGAGAAGTAAGTTTATCTAACTTGGCATGCTCTGCAGTGCATTGAAAAGAACAATAACTGTTTGGTTTCTGTAAGGACAACAGCTCTGAACCTTGTAAGCTGTTTTGTTTGCACTGTGCTTGTGTTTATTATGTAGGTATATCCAAGTGGGCAATGCTGTTGCTGTTCCGGTTGCTCGAGCTCTGGGATATTCCTTTGGACAGGCTTACCAGGGTGAATTCAGTGGAGACCAGCCCCTGTTCGAATTACCTGGGTATTTTATTCCTGTGGATCAAGTAACAGCTTCAAGATCGGCTATTGGAAGTTTGGAACTTCGGTAGGGGAGGTAGTGCAGGCAGAATACTTTTTTGACCGACTGGGTTGATTTCGGTTGTACATTGTGTGAGGAGATACCCAAGCATTGTAACTTTTCCAGAACAATGAATCTGTAAATTCATCAAGCATTCGTTAACCCTCTGTAACTTGTAACTAAGGTTATATAATTCAACAGTCCGTACAACTCTTCCTTCAAATTCATATATTGAGATGGATTGGATGCTCTACTTTATTCTGATTAAGCCACTACAAAGTGTTATGTATGTATGATGCATTGCTACGCTCTTGAGGAAGCAACTTTCCTGCAGATGTACAAACTTTCTTTGAACTGAAAATTGCAGATGTAATAAATAAGTTCATTGTTCTTGTATCATCCAATGCATTTTTTCCTTTATCTGTTTTCCAGTTTTTTCATGATGCCAAATACAGCTTTGAAATCCCCTTGCCTTTATGCAGAGACACCTTAAATTCTTTGTATACAATGTGCAGTTTCTTGTTCTTTTTTTCACTCATATAGCGTACTGTTATTTTGCCTGACTTTGCTATAAATATTTGAAATGATAAAATTAGAAAGGAGAATCATCAAGATGTAAACATATATTTTGTCTGTGTATATATGTTACATGTTTCCTGTTTTTGTTCCGGAATTCAATATCTGACAATTCTCTACATCAAAATCATTATATATATACTTTTTTCAATCATGATGATTTTTTCTTATAGCTGAATGAGGTTTCAGACGTTTCATGTGCACCTCTGGTTGCAGCTCTTCATTTTGCAGCGCTACAGGCTGGCCAGGCGAAAGCTTTGGTGTTTGCATCATAGATTGCCATGCTTCATTTCAAACAAAGGGAACCTGGCACTTGCATATTTCATCTTTGTTTGACTTGGTCAAGTACCAGTACTGTACTAGTCTGAAGAATTGGTTTCTGAGATGCTCTGGTCGAAGCGAGCTGTCAAACTCTAGTATTCTTAACAATGCTTGAACCGGCAGTAGCAGTTATGTGTGGAGCTGCAGCGGTGTTTTCGTCAGGCATGATCAATCTTTACCAATGCTAACTATTCTGCGCAAGATGATTCTTTACTGCGGTCTTTTGGTTCTTATCTCTACTACTGTTGTTGCCCAAATAACAAATATATACTAATTTTGAATCTGGCAGTGATAACAACACATCTGTTTGGATGCAATTTCAAAGTGGAACGTTTTAAGGCTGAAGGCAGAATATACGGTATTTTCAAGTAACAATTTCTTTCATTATAAGCTGAAAAACTTGGATTACAATCTGTTTTAACGCTCATGTCTTGACTATAGTTTCTCCAGCTAACTTCCACCTGTACTGTGTGGTTGTGTTAGTTCAAACTTTCCAGATCCATATGCTGCAGTCGACAGTTCGAATTCAATTCAGCTTCAGAATCCTTTAAAACAGGCCCATAATGATAGATAATGTAACCAGTGCCGTCTTCTAACCGAGTAAATCAGGATATGTGCCAGCCCTTAACTTGCTATAGTAAATCAGGATAAATAATTGAATTGATAAAACTTGAAAAGGAGAATCATCAAGATGTAAACATATATTGTGTGTGTGTACATATGTTACAGTTTTCCTGTTTTTGTTCCAGAATTCAATATCTGACAATTCTCTACATCAAAATCATTATATATATTTTTCAATCATGGTGATTTTTTCTTGTAGCTGAATGAGGTTTTCAGACGTTTCAGGTGCACCTCTGGTTGCAGCTCTTTATTTTACAGCGCTACAGGCTGGCTTTCTGGTGCCGGGCTAAAGCTTTGGTGTTTGCATCATACATTGCCATGATTCATTTTCAAACAAAGGGGAACCTGGTACTTGCATATTTCATCTTTGTTTGACTTAGTTAAGTACCGGTACTGTACTAGTCTGAAGCATTGGTTTCTCAGATGCTCTGGCTGAAGCTAGCTGTCAGACTGTAGTATTCTTAACAATGTTCGAACCGGCAGTAGCAGCTACGTGTGGAGCTGCAACGGTGATTTCGTCAGGCATGATCAATCTTTACGAATGCTAACTATTCTGCCCAAGATGATTCTTTACTACCCTTTGTCAATCGATTCTTATCTCTATAACTGTTGTTGCTAAAATAACAAATATACTTATTTTATATCTGGGAGTGATAACAACACAGTAGTGTTTGGATGCAAGTTCAGTTGGCTACCTTACAGTAACCAGTGTCGTCTTCTAACCGAGTAAATCAGGATATGTGCCAGCCCTTTACTTGCTATAGAAAATCTGGAAGTTTCACTTACTTGGGATAAGAAAACTGCCAATAGTAATACCAATACGTCTCACTGTTTTCAGTTCCATGTTTTGATACAGGGAGTTGAGCTGGACCCTCCTGATGCAACTCTGTATTCTGAATTTCTGACTGAAGCAGATAGGGCTCCGCTTGATGCTAATACTTGAATAAAACTGAATTGCCACTGTTGCAGGGGAAGGTGGTTTCATGCTTCACGAGGTAAAACAAAATTTCAGTTCTCCTCATTCTATAGGCTTATTTTCAGGTTAATACCGGACTAAAGTTTTGGTGTTTTTTTAGTTATTAAAGTAGTCGATCCTGCACCCGATTAGATAGAAGAGAGGTTTTATGTACATTGTCGCATAACAAGTCAAATGTATCGGAAAAAGGAGATTACAGAGCCAAAAGGAGGAGCAGTCGATCCTGCACCCGATTAGATAGAAGAGAGGTTTTATGTACATTGTCGCATAACAAGTCAAATGACTCGGAAAAAGGAGATTACAAAGCCAAAAGGAGATTATGGAGCCAAATAACTCAGAAATACCGGACTAATGTTTTGGTGTTCGCATCATATAGTTCCACACATTGTGCTTTATTTTCAAAAAGAAAGTGGAACCTGGTACTTCATTTTTCACCTTTCTATGACTTGGCTAAGTTCCAAAAAAAATTGTACTACACTCAAGTAGATTCTTGACATGGAAATTACAGTGTCAAGTGTCACTACACCTGTAGTATGTTATTGCTGACAGAAAACTAACAGTGTCCGTCTTCTAACTGAGTAAATGAGGCTTTGGTCTTGTCAGACATACAGCGCAACCCTTTTGCTTCAGATATGTGCATGCAGTATTACTTGCTCGTGATTAGAACATTTTGCTCGATAGTAAAACTAATATGTCTTGTTATTTTCAGTTCTCTGTTTTGATGCAGGCAGTCGAGCTGGACCCTGCTGATGCACTGCAACTCTGTTGTTATGCCCCTGCTAGGGTTATACTCGATTACAGAGGAACTGTGACAGGATTCGATACAAGGATCTCCCGGATCCGATGCTACAGGTAGCTAATGGAACATGATTCTATCTTGTTCAGCCTCCACAGACGGATGTCTCGTGCTTAGGTAGACGACGCTGCACTCGTCGCTTTGGGCTTCGCCTGGGCTGGGCTCTTCTTGGGCCTTGGGCTTGGTGACGATGCCGGGGTCGTGACATTCCCTTCCCCTTGAAAGCTGGCTTGACCCCAAGCCAGCGCCAGCGGAAACTTCTGCTTCAAAGCAGCTTCATCTTCCCAGGTGATGCAGGACGGAGGAAGACCACGCCAACGCAGCAGCACCCTGGCGACAGACGCCCCTCCACGCTGCATCTTGCGACGAGCCAGAACTTCCAACGGCTGCAGCATAGCAAAGTCATCAAGGAAGAGCAAAGCAACATCATCACTCACTGCTTGCTTAGACGGAAGATGACGTTTGAGCTGGGACACGTGCACCACGTTGTGAATTTTGCTTGTTGGTGGCAGATCAAGCCTGTAGGCGACTGCACCAATCTTTGCCAAGATCTTGTATGGTCCAAAGAACTTAAACGCCAATTTCTGGCTGCTGCGAGGGCCCAGAGATGTTTGGACATACGGTTGGAGCTTCAGGAAGACCAAGTCGCCCACCTCAAATGATCTTTCTTGCCTATGCTTGTCAGCTTGCTTCTTCATGCGTTCCTGAGCACGAATGAGGTGTTGACGCATCAGGGCCATCATGACCTGACGTTCTTGCAGCCAGAAGTCCAAATCGGGGACGGAGCAAGCAGCAGTCGCCGATATGCCAAAATGGCGGGGAGGATGGCCATAAAGTGCTTCAAATGGAGCTTTACCAATGGCAGAATGATAAGCAGTGTTGTACCAGAATTCTGCTAGAGCTAGCCAGCGAAACCATTTTGTTGGGCAAGCATGCACAGTGCATCTCAGAAAGTTCTCAAGGCATTGATTCAACCGTTCTGTCTGGCCATCAGTTTGCGGGTGATATGCCGAGCTCATCATCAACTGTGTATCTGTGAGACGGAAGAGCTCCTGCCAGACGTTGCTTGTGAAGATCTTGTCGCGATCCGAAATGATGCACTGAGGCATCCCATGCAGCTTATAGATATGATCCACCATCACCTGAGCAACTTGCAATGCCGTGTAAGGATGCTTTAAAGGGATAAAGTGGCCATATTTGGTGAGTTTGTCCACCACTACCAAGATCACATCATGTCCATTGGATTTCGGCAAGCCCTCCACAAAATCGAGGCTGATGGTGTGCCAGGCTTCTGGTGGAACAGGCAGAGGTTGCAGAAGGCCAGGAAGCTTTGTGTGCTCACTTTTAGCACGTTGACAGACATCACAACTTTGGACATACTCTTGTACAGTGGTCTTCAGATGTGGCCAGGCAAACAGCTTCTTAATGCGCTGGTAAGTTGCTAGAGTGCCAGAATGGCCGCCAATGCCGCTGTTATGCAACGCTTGGAGGATGTGCTGTTGTGCCAACTCATTTCCACCAACCCACACTTTGCCATGTTTCTTGATAACCCCATTTACTAACTCGAATCCATCAGCATTTGTACCAGAGATGCTCAATTCTGTCCATAACTTCTTAGTTGCCTCATCATCATTGTAGCCACTAACCAACTTGTCCAACCAGGATGGTACTGCTGCAGAGATGGCCAGAATATCAGCATCAGGTGGACGACGAGAAAGAGCATCGGCTGCTGCATTATTGATGCCTTTCTTGTACTGTATGGTATAACGAAGCCCCATCAACTTCACAAATGCTTTATGTTGCATGCCTGTGCCTAGACGCTGCTCCGTAAGGTGGAGAAGACTTTTCTGATCTGTGCGAATAAGAAACTCCTGCTGCTGCAAGTACGGACGCCACTTGTCCACTGCCATTAGGATGGCCAAGCACTCCTTCTCGTATGTGGATAATGCTTGATTACGAGTGCTCAAAGCTTTGCTCAGATAAGCTATCGGATGGCCATTCTGCATAAGAACTGCCCCAACTCCATACTGGCATGCGTCAGTTTCTACCACAAATGGCTTCGCAAAGTCTGGTAATGCCAAAACAGGGGCTTGCACTAGCGCTCGTTTTAGCGTCTGAAATGCCTCTTCGGTTACAGGGGTCCACTGGAATGTCACTCCTTTGCGAAGTAACTGTGTTAGAGGCCGGCTGATCATCCCATAGTTCTCAATAAACTTTCGGTAGTATCCTGTCATTCCAAGGATCATACGAAGCTCTTTCAGATTTCTAGGCCTCGGCCATGCTTTTATTGCTTCAATTTTTGCTCCATCAGTGGCTACTCCATTAGTGCCGATGACATGGCCCAAATATTCCAAGTTCTGCTGGGCAAAAGTGCATTTGGATCGCTTGAGTGTCAGTTGATTTGCCTGTAAAATCTGAAAGACCTCACGAAGCTGTTGCACATGGTCGGACAGTGTTTTACTGTAAATCAGTATGTCGTCCATGAAAACCAGAACACTTTTGCGAAGCTGACGCTCAAAGATGGTGTTCATAACACTCTGGAACGTAGCTGGCGCGTTTGTCAGGCCGAACGGCATGACCAAGAACTCGTATAACCCCTGATGAGTCTGAAATGCTGTTTTGTACTCGTCTCCTTCGGCTATTCGCAACTGATGATACCCAGAAGACAGATCCAGCTTTGTAAACCATTGGGCACCAGCCAACTCATCTAGAAGTTCGTCCACCACTGGCATTGGGTGCTTGTGTTTCACAGTAATTGCATTGAGTTGCCTGTAGTCGATGCAGAAACGCCAGGTACCGTCCTTCTTGCGTACTAGGAGGACAGGGGAAGCAAATGGACTAGAGCTTGTGCGAATAATACCCTGCTGCAGCATCTTGTGAATTTGTTTTTCAATTTCATCTTTCTGATGCGGTGCATAGCGATATGGTCTAACATTCACCGGTAGAGCACCAGGTGTTAATGGAATCTGGTGATCATTCTGCCGGTGTGGTGGCAGCTCGGTCAGTGGACAAAACAATTCCTCAAACTCAGCTAGAAGTTCTCTGAATTCTGCTGGCAGCTCTTCTGGTTGTGCATCCTCAATACTGTGCAAACTGTCATGCTGGTGTACAGGCTGGACTTTGATGCACTGAGATATGGCACCTTGTCGAAGTAAACCTTGCAGCTGACGAGCAGTTATTTGCTTCCCAGGTGTGCTATCATCCTGTATCCCCAACAGTGTGATGCGCTTGCCTTTGTGATCAAACCGCATACGGCGTTGCCGCCAATGCACCCACATTGGACTGAACTCCTCCAGCCAGTCCCCACCAAGAATGATATCATAGCAGCCAAGAGGTAACACCTTCATATCTTGCTGAAATTCATGTCCTTGTGTGCTCCAAGACAGTTGCTGAACTTGCTGATCACTAGTCATTGTCTCTCCATTGGCCACAACAAAGCGAGATGGTGCTGCTTGTGTGGTTGGCAACTGCAGCTTCTTCACCAATGCTTCATCTACAAAAGATGCCCCACTGCCTGAGTCAACCAGAATAAGCACCTCTTGATTTGCAACTCTGCCATGCAAACGGATTGTGCGCCTGCGAGTAGGTGTGGTGGCTGATGCAGCTGACAAATCCACACACATCAATTCATCATCTGAGCTTTCTTCACCTCCGTTTTCATTGCCTTGTTCAGTGTGGTGTGGCAGAACATCCAGCAATTCTTCAAGGATGTGGAGAGGAATCTGAGCAGGACATTTGTGAACACGGCTGTATTTTTCACCACAGGTGAAGCATAATCCTTTGGCTTTGCGAAATGCACGCAAGGCCTCAAGTTTTTCATCCCAGCGAGGAGTTTCTGCTTTCTTTGGTTCCTCTGGACGAGCTGTTGATTTGCTCTTGTCAGGTGGACTGTACTGCTCAGAGGAGTTGTAAGCGCGATAAGTTGAGCGCGAGTAAGAGCGGGACTGTTGCTGTCGCTGCTTCACATTTTCCAGCTCTGTTTCCTGCAATTGAGCAAGCAAACTCGCAGTATCGACATCACCAGGCAAGTGCAGTAGTACATTGGTACGAAGTTCAGCAGCTAAACCAGCTATGAAGCGTTCTACAAAAAATGTTTCACTAGTACCAGGATCATAAAGCAAAATCTGGTGCTTAAGCGTATTGAACTTTTCAGTGTAGAGTTCAACAGATCCTAGTTGCTTAATGTGTAGAATCTGGCGCATAAACAAGTTGTGTTTGTTTTTGCCCCAGTAAGCTTCAACTGCCATAAAGAGATCCGACCACAGCACTATGTGTTGTTTGGCTTGTAAATTTTTAACCCACAATGCAGCATTGCCCACAAAGTTCAGAATAGCAAATTTGACCTTCATATGTTCAGAGATGCCATAAATCTCGAAAAACATCTCACAATTGTCCTTCCAAATCACTGGATCTGTCCCATCAAATTTGGGAAAATCCATTTTCGGAGTGGAGTGATACCGAGAGTGATTGACTGAACGTTCGTAGTGCTCTTCCTCCCCATAGCCACGACTATACTGATGAGGGATGATCGTACCGTTAGTCGGGGGAAATCGTGGAGATCCTTGGATCTCCAGGACTTGCCCCCGTGGCGTGTTGTCGATGCCGTGCCCCTCGGGCCGTCGCGCCGCCGCACCCGGTGACGGCGCTGTAGGGAGCGCCGCGGGTGATGGAGGTTGTTGGGGCGGACGCGACTCGATGGCGCCCAACCGCACTGATGCGTCCTCAGCGTGGAGCTTGAGGTTCGACGTCGTCGTGACCAAGTCGTTGACGGAGGTCTCCATGTCCTTCATCCAGGTGCTGAGCCCGGAAAGCTGGGACGAGATGGCGTCCAGCTTCTCGTTGGTGGCCTGCGCCTGGTCGGTGACAGTGGCCATGGCCTCCACGATCTGTCGCTCGGCCGCCGTAGGTCGTCTGGGTGCCAGATCGACGCCGAAGTTCCGATCGAACCGTCGATCGGATGCGCGGTTGCAGATCGGGGTCCGCCGCCTCTCCTCTTTCGGAATTAGGGATCGAGAAAAATTCGGGCCGGTGGTTGGATGGCTTCTGATACCAAGTGTTATGCCCCTGCTAGGGTTATACTCGATTACAGAGGAACTGTGACAGGATTCGATACAAGGATCTCCCGGATCCGATGCTACAGGTAGCTAATGGAACATGATTCTATCTTGTTCAGCCTCCACAGACGGATGTCTCGTGCTTAGGTAGACGACGCTGCACTCGTCGCTTTGGGCTTCGCCTGGGCTGGGCTCTTCTTGGGCCTTGGGCTTGGTGACGATGCCGGGGTCGTGACATCTGTATTCCGAACTTCGGACAGGAGCTCTTGGCATCTGCAGATGACTGAAGCAGACAGGAGCCTTGTGAATGGCTGGAGAAGCTAGGTTCCATTCTTGTCAAGGTAAAAAATGAAGTTGCAGTCTCCGACCTCTCGTTACATCATTTTCTATCGATCTCACCTCCAGTTTGTCAAGGTTAGCATCCGATGTTTCCATCCGAAGCAGGAGCATGGAAGTGCTAATTAACATCCAGGCAATATTCAGTTAAGCTATGGAATTAAACCAGAATACACGATGTTCAGTTAATTTGCATGGGTCCTTAGTTCCCCGGCGACATTATATAGCTACACCGACTCACTGAGTAGTAGGCAGGCTGTAATTTTTTGCAAAAAGAAAACCCTCTTCTGAAGTATGGTACAGGGTCTTTTGTAAATTTTCACCGTGGCCTATGCTGTCGACGTCGGTGATCACCGCGACGAGGGTAGCGAGTCCAGGCACGCAGGAGGCCGCCGGCGACGGCGAAGGTAGCCGGCTACCACCAACCGGGTAACCACACGACGACACAAACCTTGGTGGACCGCGCACTCGAGGTCAAATTTCTCGTCGCCGTCTCCGCCAACGCCCGCGAGATGTTCGACGAAATGCTCCCGCCATGCTCGGCTTCAGGTCAAGGGAGGAGAACATGGAACGAGGCGTTCTTCTCTGTAGCCATGCGCATGGCGACAAGTCTGGGACCTATTTGTGCTCACGGCACACCCACAAGTGCCAGCACGTCGGCCGCACCATTGCGAGCCCGCCGTCTCACTCGGCGCCTTTGCCAACATACTACGACAAGGGCAGGAGCTGGTCTAGCTTGGTGAGGACGACAGGACGCCATGCGCCGAAACCAGCGGGGGCGACGAGGAGCTACGGGCGGTGGAGCAAGGTGTCTGTCCACCATCTCAGGCATGGCCACCATTTTCCTGCCCTACTGGCAGGCAGCACGCATTGGCGTTCCATCAGTACGTACTTCCGCCGGCTCGCCATGCGGGCGGTCAGCTCGTGCTACTTCCCCACCAGCGCCTTGTACCTCGCGTCGCTGCCTCGCTGGCCAGCGCCTGCATCAGCGTGTCCTAACGCCTGTCTAGCATCCTCGCGGCCTTCACGTTCTGAACGAGCTGGAGGCAATGAGCAACATGTTCACCGTGCCGCTCTTTACTAACTATAAACTATATATACTAATAACTATATAAAAGGAGTGCACTTTCGCGAGCTGTGAGCGATCGTGTCACTGTAGCATCTACAGTTATGAACAATGTTGAACAGTGTCCGGACGTTTTTTGCAGAAAAGTCTCCGCGCTTTCCAAAAATTGTTAATCGGTTCTTCGGAATAAGACATCTTTGTAGAAAAGTCCCCGCGTTTTCCAAAAATTGCGTTTGCAAAACTTTGTGCATCTTCCTTCTCGCGTGCGTCCGACGCCGCCGCCGCGCCGACGCGAACCGCCGCCGTTGCAGGCCTCCCCGACGAATAGAAGGCCGCCAAGAGCTCCGCCGTCGCCTCCTCTATCTCCTCCGCGAGTTACGCGAGCCGGGACGCCCTAAATCGTCGATAAATCGTGCATCTTCCCCGACTCCGGCCGCCGCCGTCGCCGTTTGATTCGTCGCCTACCGGCTTCCCCAGCTCGCTTCCCCGGTCCCGTAACCCCCTCCAACACGCTCCTGGTGAGCTTCTGGTTCTTATTGACCTCCTGTCCATCCTCCTCTCCCCCTGGTTTGCCGTGTCGCCGCCACCGTCCGTCGCCGCAAGTAAAACATAGCGTGAGAAGATGAGTCAAACAGAGCGTGCTCTGCGAAATCAAGTTACCTTGAGGCGGACGAGCGCCTCACTCCGGATCACACGCACACGAGCGAGGGGTGGAAGAGGAACAATGAACGGTAAAAGCGCATATGGCGTCAAGGGCAGCCTGGACTGTGGAGTTCGTCCTCGTGGCTCGTGCGTCTCTGACCCCGAAGCTGTGGAGCTCCTCCCATGCGTGCTCTTCTGCGACCACCACGGCCACTTTCCCGGTAAATACCCTCCGCATCCATCACCCATACTAAAAACTACGGGAGCTTCTTTTGCAAAAAATGATACAGCCATGTCAACACAATTTTCGCCAGATTTTGACCTCGTCGTGCGCCCAAAGGTTTGTGGGGTCTCACGGCTCACGAACCTCGGATGGTCTTAAATTAGGAACGTAGAATGAAATGATCGATCGACGGCGGCCGTACAGGTCGTGGAATAAATCCTTTCCTTCTTTGGGGAGAAAAGACAGGAAATAAAGAAAATGCTAAACCTAAAGCGAAAGTGTGTACGATCGATCTGCAAAAGAAAATTGGCATGCAGTGGTGTCTTTATCAAGATAAATAAAAGCAGAAAGCAAGTGATCGATTCTCCTGTATGCATGCATGATGCATCTACTACTATTGGCCAGCAAATTATCATCGACCAAGGAAAGCATGCAGAAACAGGGCGGAACAAAAGCATGCATGCAAGAAATGGAGTGGTGTGTATATCGAGATATAATTATGGGACATGCGGTAATTAACCGGGATTATGTATGGACGCAACCACGCGTTTCCGGACTGGTGCCTATATCTTCTCTTCCCCTCCAAGCAAAGCTGTTACCATTCCAAAAGTTGTTAGTAAAAAATGTTCACTTACTTCGCAAGTTCATGGTATGCTAAGACTAACTCTACTATGATTTCAGCTTCACCCCAAAGACGAAGCATTCATCAACAAGCCAATTCGAAACTATGATCAGATGAAGATCATCTTCAGCAAGATTCATTTGATGAATCCTATCGGGGTTGACGCACTGCAACTTGCTCTGAGCCACACCTCATGGACAATGAAGCCAAATGTGCCAGCAACATTTCGATGAGCCCTCACCAGAGGTTCACTTCCTTCCTTCACAAGCACTATCTGTGATGAGGTCTGAACTCTTAACTTTGCTGCCCTAGATTATGTAGTACTAAGATGACGAACTTGTGATATATTTTGCAAGGCGGTATATATTGAACCCCTTAGCTGATGAACTTGTAGTGCATCACAAGCAGATGTGATGAATTTGTGGTGCACCAGTCTTTTCTAAACTCTGTAAGCAAGACAATTAATCCCCCAATTGCTATGCTAGTTTAATGTCATTTGTAGTTAGTATGTATTTTAAGAGGAATATGTGATGATAAGCTCACCACTCAAAAAAGTGGTGAGAGTATGTGTGAGCGCGAACATAACCAAACACCGGGTGTTTACATGTGTTTTGCTCACACATACCACCAAACAGCACGGCTCCAGAAATTTGTCCAAGTGAAACGGGTCTGACTGCTTCTTTGTGAGCAATCAAATGGGATGCAGAACATGCCTCATACCGAGTTTTTTCAGGACCAGGCCCTGTATAAGAATCGATAGATTGATTGATTGTAGCAATCGGGTTACATGAGTTTTTATATTACAACCGAACCGACCTAGCCTGAAACCCTAACTTGACTAGCAAAACACTGTATGATTGTAGTGATCGAGCATGTTGAAGATCTCGGTGGAGATGTGGGTGTAAAACCACTGTACGATGGCGAGATCGTCCTTCACCCATTGGGGATCATCCCATCGTGGGGTACTTGTGGTGACAACGTGAGAACGGAGGTTGCATCGGCCGAGGTGGAGATCAAAAAGGTGGCGCCAATGATAATAGTTGTGGGCGACGAGATCAAGAACAATGGGGATGAAGGGACTAACATCGGCGATGGTGTCGGTGAGCGACAATGGTGCGGCGAGGAGAGAAGTAGGTGGAGGATTGAATAGAGGAGCAAGGGTATTTTGGGTAGAGGTAGACGCTTGTGCCGCTGCGGCAGCTTTGGCGATGTTGATGGCCCGGCGCTCGAAGTAGCCGGGCGGCGGCGGCGGTGGTGGGTTAGGCGGTAGAGCCATGCCCTAGGATCGATAAGCTGATACCATGTAAGAATCGATAGATTGATTGATTGTAGCGATCGGGTTACATGAGTTTTTATATTACAACCGAACCGACCTCCCCTGAAACCCTAACTTGACTAGCAAGCCTAGTAGAATTACAACTCGGGTTGGACTCCAATTACATAGTCTAACACCCTGGGAGCCACGGATGCAAGGAGTCTGAAAATGCTGCAGGTAACCAAGCACGCCACTCATGAACTATCCCGTGCTCGGCTTAGAAATCTTGCTCTATGTCTATATCACTTTATCCTTTTCTTCTTCCAAAAGAAAAGGACTTGTTCCATCTGTACCGCCTTGGATCATTTCGCCCTCTCTCCCCCCTGTATATATAGGACAACTCTGCATATGACAATGGATTATCTATAGCTAGTCTGTCAGTTAGCATGGATGCACATGCAGAGATCGTTGTTGTAGAGTACATCTACATATAGCTCAGATGTACGTATCTCAAGTTGTTATTTATGCAAGCCTCCGAAAGAACGTACTGTTATTCATTTTTTGTTGCCAACTCGTGCGTGCAGGACAGCTCGATCGAGGAGGAAAAGAAGCTAGGTAGCTCGCTCGCAAAGAAGCTTAGCCAGCCATGGGAGGGTTCAATCCTCCGGTGCCGCAGCAGGACAACAACACGGAGATCCGGGTGGCGGTGCTGCTGAGCCTCCTCCTCCAGGTGCTGATCCTCATCCTTGGCCCCATGCGCAAGCGGTCCTCTTCTCCGGTGGCCCGCTTCGCAATCTGGTCATGCTACCTCCTCGCCGACTGGGTCGCCGACCTCGCCCTCGGCCTCCTCCTCAACAACATGGGCAACATCGGCGGCAACTCCTCCCAGTCTCAGCAAGCCTACGGCCTCAAGCGCGGTTCCTCCGCCGCCGCCGTCCCCGCCAGCAGCAGCAGCCCCCCAATCATCTTCGCCTTCTGGACGCCGTTCCTTCTTGTGCACCTAGGCGGGCAGGACAGTCTGACCGCGCTCTCCATCCAGGACAACGACCTCTGGCTACGCAGCCTCATCGGCCTTCTCTTTCAACTCTTCTCCGCCTGCGTCATCTTCTTCTGCTCCCTCGAAGGAAACCCCATGATCCCAGCCACCGTGCTCATCTTCGTCGTTGGTATCATCAAGTACGGGGAGCGGATCTACTCGCTCTACTCCGGCAGCGTCGACGCTGTTCTCGCTGACATAATCCGGGACCCCGATCCGGGTCCAAATTATGCCAAGTTCATGTCTCTGCGCAGCGCCAACGAGGTTGCCGGCCTACCCGCCGAGTTAGTCATCTTCGATCCCCTGAGGGAACGAGCACAAGGTTATGACAATACGACGCAGGAGGACCACCGCATCCGGGAGGCGCAGAACCGCATCCGGGAGGCGCAGAACCGCACGCTGGAGGCGCAGGCGTACAGGTTTATCTGCATGTTCCGGCCTCTGTGTTTTGACGTCACACCCAGCTACAAGGAGCGCATGATAAGCCAGGAATATTTTAAAGTGGCCCCGTCACCGGCGATAGCGTTCCAGGTCATCGAGCTGGAGCTCAACTTCATGTACGACATGGTACACACCAAGGAGCCGATCGCCCACACCAAGGCCGGCTGCGCCCTCCGCTTTGTCGGCTCAACCTGCATCGTGTCCGCGCTCCTCATCTTCTTCTTCCATCATAAGGGCGGCATCACCCGTGTCGACGTCGCCATCACCTACGCGCTGCTACTTGGCGGGGTGGCGCTTGACGCGGCCGCGCTGGCTATGATGGTCTTCTCCAACTGGACGCTAGTGTTCCTCGAGGAGACTCCACGGCTGGCATGGCTGGCGAGAGCCCTTAGGTCTGTGCGGCCACGGTGGCGGCGCTGGAGGGAGGACACCTCGCAGCTGAACCTCATCAGCTACAGCTTGGGAGTTCCGCTACCTCGACGTCGCCGCCGATTCTGCAGTGGCTGGCGGGTTGTCCAGACGCTCGCCATGGTAGCCCGGAAGCTGCACGTCAGGGAGACATTCCACGACTTGCTCTTCATCCGGCGGGAGCCCCTCAGCTCCAGCGACGTCCATGGACAGAGTCACATTCTTCTCTTAAACTTTGTTTTTGATGTGCTCAAGAAGAGAGGTCCCATGCAGAAGAGGAGCAGCTACCCTGGTGAGGGAGTCCTTGACGAGCTTCATGACCAAATTATGGAGAATATGATCAATAGTATGATGAGTCGTCGGCGTGGCACAGAAGCAGAAGCAGCAGAGGAGGACGTGGTCATCTATAACCAGCAGGCAAAAGACTATCTCGAATTACTTCGTCGCAGCCTGAAGAGGGATGAGTTCGACAAGTCCCTCATGATGTGGCACATCGCCACGGACCTGTGCTGCTACGTCCCGCTCCGGGTCACCGCGCTGTCATTGATGGGGTGCAACAGGATGTCGATCGGCAAGACCTTGTCGGAGTACATGTTGTACCTGCTGATCAAGCAGCCCAAGATACTCTTGGCGTCGGCGGGCATCGGGCTGAAGCGGTACCAGGACACATGTGCGGAGGCGAAGCGGTTCTTCGAGTCGGCGCGGGAGTGGGAACCCGACCACATCGACGTCCGGAGGATGCTGCTGATGGTGGACACGACCAGGGAGCCGTCGGCGGTGAAGGGCAACCAGAGCAAGTCGGTGCTGTTTGACGCCGTGATCCTGGCCAAGGTGCTGAGGTGCCTCGATGAGGACCTTATGTGGGAGGTGGTGTGCAAGGTGTGGGTGGAGATGCTCACCTACGCGGCTGGCAAGTGCAAGGGGAGCACGCACGTGCAGCAGCTCAGCCGCGGCGGCGAGCTCATCACCATGGTCTGGTTCCTCATGGCGCACATGGGGCTCAGCGATGACGTGTACAAGGATGACGAGCTGGACCTGCAAGATGTAGAACTTGTTCCCAAGCTCATCGTGCACCACTAGGAGGAGTTAAACTTGTGTTTAGGCATATATATATAGCCGCCTCCGGCGTACCCAGTTTCGAATAAGCTAGACACATGATATATATATATCGTCCTGGTGTGTTTGACGCACTACTGGAAAACGTGTCGCTGCGACATATAGAGCCTTCGCCGAGTGCCAAAAAGCGGGCCACTCGGCAAGGACGTCTATATACCGAATATTTCAACAAGACCGGAGGGGGACTCCACCCCGGCTTTTGCAGCTGCTACAGAGCTGACTTTTCTGGTTACATACTACGATTGTGGCATTTGCATCATATATTTCATTTCCACACAGTGCTTTATTTCCGGCGAAAAGTGAAACCTGGTATTACTTACATATTTCATCTCGACATGACTTTGTTAAATTTCACAAAATACTAATGGAAAAAACCAAGTGTGCACAGGGTACCGACACACTCTAAGTTTGACCGTAACCATATGTGTAACGTAAAAGAGACCGGGGGATGTTACTAGTAGAGTTGATAGAATTATTAAAAGTGTTTTGAATTTTTTTCAGTTTGTTTTCCATCTGCTATGATTTTTTATTAAGTCTAGCTAGAAAGTTAATGGAAAAAGTCAAATAGGAAAACAAGCTAAAAATGACGACAAAAAATACATTTTGCAACGCATATCCTGAGGTCGGACTGACTGCAGCTGGATCGCGGAAGTGCTAATTAACACCCAGGCAGTGTTCAGTCAAGCTTTCGGAATTAAACCAGAATACGCAATGTTCAGTTGATGTGCATCTGTATTTGGTTCCCCCGCGTTATAGCCGTGCTGAGTAGCTAAGTTGTAATTTATTGCAAGAAAATAAACTCTGATGTAGTATGGTCCTGTGTGAATTCGAAATTGCTGTACGTCCGACGTTTCTCGTACGATAAACGTGCTTCCGTTGTGCTAATTATTCTGCCCCGTGAGTAGTGACCCAAGGCCCAGCCCAAACCCAAAACGTGCTCAACTGCAGAGCGAACTCGCCTCGGTCGTCTCAGCTCAATGCAAAGGCTGCTGTCGCAAGACTTGTCTTACAACATCTCTATTTTTCTTTGAGGAATAGAGCATCTCACGTGATATATCGTACGATCAGCCGCCCACCTCAACCATCGCTGGCAACTGCACGACGCTTCATCCCTCCCCTCCACCGCTCCAATCCGCTCTACCCGACCCCGCCGCGACTATGCCTCTCACCCCACCACTCGAGACGAAGGAGCAGGACCCGCCTCGTCCGTCTTCTTCGGCCGCAACAAGCACTACACCATGGACCAAACCTAAGGGCACTTGTGCTGCCGGAAAAAAGTCACTTAAGACTGCAATGTAACCGTCGCCAAAATTTTTTTGCCGGCAGTTCGGCCTGTCCGCTATAACCTTGTTGGCACTTTCATCTGTGCTGGCGGTTAACCTACCCTGTTTTGGCAACAATTCCCGGCAGGTCCAATTTTTACACTGCAGGTCGTGAACTTGCCGGGAATGAATTTTGCCGGCGGGTCGTGAACCTCGAAGTCAGGCGACGGTCACTGGCGGAGGCAGGGGGACCAGCAGGGGCCTTGGCCCCCCTGAAATTTCATATTTCTGTCTAAGTCCCTGCTAATTTATGCTAAAGGCTGTATATTTTTCCTCTCTGGCCTCCCTTGTAGTTCTAATTTTCGCTCTGGCCCCCCTGATAAAAAATGCTGGCTCCGCCCCTGGCGACGGTGTCACACCGCGGCTTATTGACCGGAGCGATGGCGGGGCAGTGCCGATGGTATGAACGACAACCGTAGAGTCGACGAAAAGATCATAGGTGGAGAAATGGCAGCGGGGAGGCCACCGGGCGGGGCACGCGGGAGGGTGGCAGCAGGCGGGTTTCAAACCAACGGTTGGAGTTGCACGCATGAGACTGTTTTGTTTTTTTGGGTACGAACTTACAAGTGATGTATTTGACATCACGATGTAAGAAAATTGGATCTGTTTTTGCCCCATGAGCTAAAAACAGTTATGCCCTATCATAAATCACCTATACAAATCACGTATCTTGTGGATCTCACTTTGGTGAAACTTTCTCGCACGTTTGTATTCAACGAGCAAAAGACATAATAGCTGTAGCAGCTAGAAGAATCCGTTCTGAACGACGGTGGATAAGACTTGCTTTGTAAACAAAGAAAAATGATATGTTAGGTATACGTTTAGAGCTGAGGCCTACCAGGACAGAAGGGACAGTCCGATCCAGGCCTGGTCCAAACCCAAACCCAGACGGTGTACGAAGCAATTCCACCTCTGTTGCCCGCGTGCGCCACGTAGCGTCGGACAGAAATCGTACGCAACATCGTCCTACGTATAGCAGCGTCGGTGTAAATTTTCACCGTGGCCGCGACTTCTCCAGCAGGGTCAAGCTGTCGGGCTTGCGCGGCGGAAGCTGCCTGCGCCCGCTAGCTAGCAGGCGCTCTGCATCGGACGGAGCACCACGGGTGTCCGGTGGATCCACCACACCGTCGACGGGCGGCGCGTTCGCGTTCCCCTTCAACGACGATCCGGAACTGCTTTGCGCTCGCGGCACACGCACGCACGCGTCCACAGCACCGCGATCTCGCCGTCTCCCTCAGCGCCTTCGCCATCATATGCCGTCTCAGGGACGGAGCTAGAAATTGGAGATGGGGGGGGGGGGGGGGGGGGGGAAGCAGAACATCAAAACATAGACAAAAATTGTGACACGAAACAGTAAATATTATAAGGTCTTGATAATCAAAATATGTCGGAAATCACTAGAAAAAAGGTTCCCTTTGCAAAGGGAACCTCACGCTCACTCTCGTCGTGACAAGTGTCGTCTTCTCCTCGATCGGTCCACTGTGATTGTTTGCATGTCCGCCATGTGTCGTCACCAGATTAAATGTGGGGAGGATGAGAGAGAAAGGGATACGTGAGGTGGGAAGCTAGTTTTCCCTTTTATTTTTCGAAACCGAAATTTCAACATGAAATATGTTGAGAACCGCTAATCCAAATTACGAACCGTTTTCACTTTTGAGCTCCTCGTGTTGAGATATTCAAAACTAGATCCCATGTTGATAGGTTTCGACAAACTTTTTTTTTGGACATTCGGTTCCGTATAGTTTGTACATCCGGTAGCAGTGCGGGTGTACATCCGTTAGTAGTGTGGGTGTACATCTCGTAGCAGCAATGTGGGGAGGATGAGAGAAAAAGTGATACGTGAGGTGGAGCCTAGTTTTCCTTTTTATTTTTCAAAACCAAAATTTCAAAACGAAATATCTTGAGAACCGTTAATCCAAATTACGAACCGTTTTTAGTTTTGAGCTCATCGCGTCGAGATCTTCAAAATTAGATCACATGTTGATAAGTTTCGACAAACTTTTTTTTGTACATCCGGTACTGTATAGTTTGTACATTCTGTTCTGTGTACTTTGTACAACCACTTCTGTGTACTTTGTACTTTCTATTTGTGTAATTTTGTACTCCGTTTTCTGTGTACTTGTACTACTACTTCGTGTTCTGTGTACCTTGTACAATCTATTCTGTGCAGTTTGTACACCGTATGTTTTTTACTCTCAATTTTGTTAATTTGTATATCTTGTTTTGAGTAATTTGTACACCGTTATTTGTACAACCAATAGCTCATAGTTTGTACAACTTGATAGTCATACATGTACAACTACGGTAGACGCTTAGTACGAGACGCAACCGAGATGACGCCAAGCCGTAATATTAATTCATATTTATGTACCATGTGTTCTGTTCTATTCTATTATGTACATCTCAATTTTTTGCTATTGCGTGCGTAGGCGAGGACCAACTTGGGCGTTCGCGTCGTACACCCAGGAGCAACCAGCTCGTACTCAGCCCACGACGGATTCGCGCGTCGTCGTACGCCAGGCAGCGGCCGCGGGAGGCTTCGCGTCGTCCAGTTCCGTGCGGCAGCTGACTTCCTTCGCGTGGGACCTCATGTACGTGCATGTGCCGTTCGGTTACCCAAATTCGCTACCTCGAACGGAGTCCTGGCAGCGTAGCACGTGGCGCGCTCACACGTCTCTACTTTTTTTTTCGTGAAGGTAACCCTTTTGTTAGTGACACCCAAATATGTCGGTTTTCTGCAAGACGAATGAAGTTACATTAATGATAATCAAACAGTCAATATTATAAGGTCTTGATAATCAAGATATTATAAGATGAATGAAGACGAATGTATTTGGTTCCATGAACAGGCCGCCGATAGCAGCGGCGCATGCGATACGTAGGCAGTGACGTGGCGAGGGATGAGCCCTCGGATGGAATCCAAGACCCTTGCGGTGGTGTGGACGTGGTGGGTGACGACGAGCCAGGGGCTCGTAACGGTGGAGGAAGAGACGCCCGAGCTGTGAGAGGACGGAGCGCGAGTTCCTCAAGGAGTTCATGGTGATTTTTTGCACACGCGTCTGATCTTGATCGATAAATCGATACGGTGCGTGTATTTTATCACAGGCCTGCATGCAGCTAGCGAGCGACCAGGTATACTCCTACTCGGATTCACCTATTCTCGTTTTTCGAAATATACTCGGATTGACCTACCGATTGCGCACGTGACAACACTGGCCGGTCGGCCGTGTGCTATGTCCAAGGCACGTTTTGGTCGGGGTCTTCGCTCGCGGGATTCATATGTGCCCCCACTACAGCAGAAACTTTTCTTTTTGATTTTGTAATCGCTTGGAGTAATTAGGAAACTTGATCGATAGCCGATCATTTGAGCGACGACACAAACACAAAGTCACACAAGCGCGCACTTATTAATCAATCGTTTATGTATAGAATCTTGCCTATAAAATGTTCTTTAGGCATTCACTTCTGGCGAAACAAAGACCATGCAGCCAACCAACCATAATCATCTTGGTAAAAATTATTTGAAGGATACAAAAGGGCTTCAAAATTAAGTTACAGAGTTAAGGGCTTCAAAATTCAGTTACACGGATACCAACCATAATTATGCATGATTCAAATGTGATCTGCCTCTACCTCGTTCCTACAATGGACGACGTAACCACATGAGCCTGTGCATATACCTCTCCACTACAAAATGTACGACTTATAGGACACAACCACGGTCTACAAAATGAGATGTTACTTTACTATATTTTTTGTGCAAATCTGTTTGGTCAACTATTAAATATCAGAAAAATATTTTTGTTGTTCTTATATTTTTTTAGCAAACTCTCATGGAGATGAAGAGAACTATATATGTGTTTAATTTGGCTAGTTAGCTGAAAGCTAGCTCAATGTTCGTATGTAACATATTATGTCCACTACCATTCCTGTTCTCGCGTCTCGCGTAAGGGCGATGCGAGACGCCTTACCTTACCGCCGACCGCTCCCTCCTCCCCCTCCTCCCCTCTACCCCCACCCCCCCCCTCCCCCGCCGGCGAGAGCCACCGGGGCAAAGCCCGAGCCCGGTGCTAGCGGCGGCGGGTCATTTTTTTACCCGACGCATGGAAGGCCTGGTGGGGCGGACCCTACAGGCGGTGGTGTTCTCAGCTGGTGGTCTCGGCCGACGGGCGGTGGTCTTCTGGAGTTCTAGGCGGCCGGCGGAGATGGAAGTCGGTGGCGGTGGCCTGTGGCGGCCGTGAGGCCTGCTGCAGTAGGGACCATGGTCCATGGGGGGGAAGTGCGGCGACCAGATCATGCTCCTTTGTCGTTTCCTTTGACTTGCTTTGTAAGAGGATCTCTTCATCACCTTGTATCAGTGTGGCCGTTTGGGGCTTTTTTTGTAAAGCGGGCTAAAATCCTATTTCGAGGAATGTTCGCTCGGAATGTCCTCGCAAAAAAAAAAGTTTCGTTCGGAATGTAATATATGCTGATGGGATGGCCATGTGGCTTGCTTGTGCGTTGGAGGAGGAGTCGGGAGAGGGCGGAGCGGGAGTTCATCAAGTAGTTCATGTTGGATTGACGTCGTGTGTTAATCAGTGTATCAGGCTAGCACTCAACGCGATTTTTCTGGAGTTTTTTTTACCCGTAGACTACCGGTCAAGCATCCGCCGTCCGTCGTTAGTTCACGATTTGGATTGGAGCTGGCGGTATTTATCTTTGCCGTTAGGTATATAGTGCATAAAGAACGGCCCGGTAGATACGTAGGCTGCTCATATATTGTTAGCACCTGCATCCTCAACGATCAGCCACCCCTCGCATGCTTCTCACGAAATTTGATCTAGCTATAGTGTCGGCCGCCCGTTCGGTTTACAGAGGCCCTTTGCGGCGGCTGAACTCAGGTACTAGCATTTTTCTGCATGGATGCTTCATGAATCGCTCAAAACGGAGGAATAAACATTAAGCATAGCAGTGAGACAAGCGCGGCCACGTCCCACACGACACATATGTCATAGTTTGTTGATATAATACTGTTATCCATAATGAAAATAATTTACTTCTAAAACGAATTTGGATGATTTTTGTATGACACAAATTTAGTTACTGTATGTAACATATTTGGATGACAAATATCTTGTTCATTTTAGGTTGCTCACAAAAATTTGAAAATAATTTTGAAACTTTTTCTGAAACAAACTAAGACTATTTTGAAAAAAATGTGATATATTTGTGTGAATCATATATATGTCATAGTTTGTTGGTATAAAAACTAGTATCCACAAACAAATTAGTGGATTTCTAGACATAACTTTATCATACTCTCTCCGTTCCTTGATGTAAGGTGTATAGTTTTTTGAAGAAAAATCCGTAATATAAGGTGTATTTGCTATTTTTGGACAATTTAACCCCCAAAAAAGTGAGATCTAGTCTCAAAAGAGGGATTTGACGGATTGTATTCATTTTGTGCCTATTGAGAACCCATCTCTCGCAATGTTTTCCAAAAGAAAAATTAGTTATGACACAAAATATCATAAATTTATGAATTATATGTCATATTTCCTTGATACCGAGATGTTATTGACAAATATCTTGTTCAATTTGAATTACTCACAATATTTTAAAAATATTTGAAAACTTTTCTGGAACAAGTTGAAATTATTTTGAGAAACGATATATCTATGTGTGAATGATATATGGAACTTCGATGATTTTTTTTAAAAAACGAAGCACAAAATTAAAATTATATCGGAACTAGTTAGGATAGATTTAGGAAAAGTCCATTTTAAACCTTGAACTCGTAGAGGTTAGACAAATCGAACCATGAACTCTAAATCCCGGTCGTTGGCACCCTAAACTTATAAATCCCTGTCTATTTTAAACCCTGGACCAGTTTTCCACTTCTGAAAATAAAAATCACAAACTAAATAATTTGCTGCACTCAGTGACTAAGATGGCCCACATGTAATATCTCTCTTCTACCTAAGCAACAGCTAGATGGAAACCAGTAACGCCTGTAGGTCATCTTCCGTCGGCGTGCAGACAGCCAGGCAGTAGCGTGGTGATCGGGAAGAAACAGACGGACCAGCCGGTGTAGCCGGGGACCGTTGTCTAGGTGAAGAGGTGAAGCGAGCAAGGCACGCCATGGCAATCGCACTGGACATGGACATATGTTGTTCATTAAAGAGCTGGTATTTTTTTTAACCAGCTTCATGATCTAATGGAATGGAGAAGGAGCTGCTAGTTCTATTTTCTACCCGAGGTTAAAATGATGTTATTAATTCAGGGCCAACAATTGGGGGTGGTTGATGCTGCCAAAAGCGGATGCTGTGATCTGCTTCGCACAAGTGATAGGGCAGACGCGGGAGGCAGCGTGGGCAGCCAGCGATGAAGGAGCTCGGCCAAGGGCAGCTGGCAGCAGTGCGGGACGGCGGAGCACAGCAATCCGGCCGTCGGTCAAGTTGAGCAGGCAGCAGCCAGGCCGTATGCAGCTGGGGAGAGGTCAGATCCAATCGAGAATAGAACGCCGGTAGCTCTAGATGCGTTGTATGATTGTATCCCGATGACTTGTTGCGGACGAATCAACACGGTATGAAGATAAAAAACAACAAGAGACCGAACAAATTCGAACCAAGAGTAGCCTACGGATTAATCAGGAGAAAGATTGGGGAAGAAAGATCTTACAAGTGGGGTCCATATGTCAGTGAGAGTAGCCTACAATCCCGGTCGAGATTGTTGGAATCCCGATGCACCAAACATTTCCTAGGGTTCATTTTAGACCGAATTTAGAGTTTAGGTTCGATTTGTCTAACCTTACAAGTTCAAGGTTCAAAATAGACTTTTTCCATAGATTTACTCCCTCGTGGGATAAGCAATCACGATGGAGTTTGTCCAATAACGGAAGAGAGAGAGTATGGGAAGTTTGGCTGCTAGCAGTAAATAGCATGCCCTCCGAATCACATGGGTGGCCCATGAATGGAAAGAGAACATACAGCCAATTACGGGGGATGGGTATAAGCATACAACCACAGGTGGCGGCTTATTATTTGTCTAGGAGGCACCGGTAGACACCGCTCCGTCAGAAAGTAGTTTTCAGGTGAGCACTTATATGAGACCGGAAGACCATACACGGTGCACGTGGCACGTCTCTTGATGCTACATAATCCAACAAACTGGTGTAACATGACCGGTGATATAAATTAAATGTACTGACTGACAGAAAGAATAATAATAGGAAGCAACTACAAGAGATAGCTACATCAGTGGGTGCTTCAGCAGCATCGAAACTAACGCCACACCAACACCATCAAAGCCGATTAGATTGGGCCCAGGCCTGCTTACCCCTGCAAAATGGAACAAATTAGCATCAGCTATATGGTGACAAACAGAAACACGACATACGATAGACCGCAATACAAAACTACCTACTATCTGCCAAACATTCGTGAACAGAATTGTTAAACAGACAATACAAAAACAATATGGTCCAGTACAAAAGTACTCCCTCCGTTTTTTAATATAAGATGTTTTAGCTAGCTCACATGTTGACTAGGTGCACACCCAAATAAGTGTACATACATATTAAAACATGTCTACATACATGTTGACACATGTGAATATGAACAAAATCTAAAACATCTTATATTTATGAACGGAGGGAGTACACTGAAGTAAGAGTGAACCGCCTAGCTACAGACTTCCTAGCTGAGGGTTCAAGAGGCAAACGAACCATCAAAGAAGATCGACATCACCTTCACCAGAAAGACGAGGAGCTAGATCGCATGTCACTCCCCCCTGAAAAATAAAACTACTAGTGTCAGCCACCCCGGTGAAAAGCAGCGATGTAACATGACTGCAAAAATATACTACGTAATATCATGAACAATATTATAACAGACGATAGAAAAACAATATGATGCAGCGCATAGGCACAGTGAAATGAAAGAATACTAAAATTGGGATGAACTGTTAAGAGGAGGGCTAAAAGGTTAAACAAAGCGTCGGAGAAGATCGTAAGCGAGATCATCCATTATCAACTGCAATACAATTGAAGCCATCAATCTATTGAATATAACAAACAGCAATCAATACAAAAAAAAAAGCAAAGTATGAGCTCTTACTATGCAGTAGAATATGAAGATCAAAGGGCTCAGCAATCCCCATGAATAATTTCTCAATATCTTGCAGCACAACATCCGCCTCATCTTCATTTTCAAGGGCAAGATTAATTGAGATTTAACATGAACTGTGTAACCTAAGAAAATGCAGATAATTACCACGCAATATCTTAATATCTTGCAGCACAACATTCGCTTCATCTTTTTTTTAAAACTTAAAACCACCCCATATATTAAGTGAGCAAGCCGCCTCATCTTCATTTTGAAGGGCAGAAGATTAATTGAGCTTTAAAAATGAACTGTGTAACTTAAGATTATGCAGATAGTTACCAGGCGGTGGGGCATCCAAAAGGAGAAGGTTAATATCCTCTAGCACATCGTCAATATCATCCGGACCTGTTCACATTATATCAAATAAAAGCTACTAGTCAAATACTACCATACTGAGGAGACACATGATGCACGACTAGTTGCTTTATGTATTAATCACCAAATTTGACTCAGAATTATATACTACGTACAAAATAATGTTAATAGCTAAATATCTTGGAAAATTTACCCAATCTGTATCTTTATATTCCTTTCATTCCCAAGTTAAAAATCCACATATTCCTTTTCAACATTGTGAAGCTAAGAACTGTTTTCATATCAAGCTAGAGTAGTAATATTTATCTAAATTAACTTCTTAACAAACAAGACAACATGATTTCTTACTCTCCATGCACAGGGATAAAAAGGTAAATCATCTCATATATCTTTACATGCTTCAACCATCTTGACTGCAACGTAAGAAACTAAGATAAATATGAGTCACGAAGGAAAGGCAACAGTACATAAAAAATTAAGAATGTTACCAAGCACTAGAGTAAATCAGCATCTCCTTTGGCATTCACAATTTTTTGATAAAAATGTGCTCAAAATCTGATATTTCTCCCTTATTTTACTACCTACAGTAGGCTTCAGGCTTCAGTGGTAGTTTCCCTTGCAGATGACTACAAGAAGTTCAGTTATATCTGTTATGACAAAGGGAATAAAAGAGAAACTAGAAATGATGGATTCCAAAAATGCAATACTTACAGAGTGTATACTTCAAATATATAACTGGTGAAAAGACCATCTCAAGGCATTTAAGGTCATTACATTTGAGCCAGACTTGATCATTACATTTGAGTAGGACTTGATCATTACAATTGAGTAGGAAAGCATAAGCCATTGTTGCTCCCACTTTTAAATTTTGTTCGTTTTTCAAAATCAAATTTCTTCTTCTATGCTATCCAAAAACTGGTTCAATCCTTACTTAACAGTTTCAATCTTTTACGCTAGAGTATGTTTACTCACCTCCATTTCTCGCCAACTACGGCTAAGTTTTTCTAGTTCCGCCAAATGTTTGTCTTTTATATACCTCATCAGTGGAAAAACCTCTGGGTATTTTGAGTTTCTCAGGTGGCACGAGATCAATATAAATAACCTGTATAATTAAAACACTAAGCATCACGAACAAAACATTGTCAAATTTGCAAGTACCTGTCTTTTCGGACCATACTTACGTCACTGTTTTTTGTCACAGAATTATTCATTGCAAGTCGCCCCCTATTTGCCCTTTTCAAAGGGTGGTCTTGTGTTCCTTCAGTTGTTAACGAAAATTGATTAGTGGTTTCGGAAACGGTTACAATAATTAATTTGCCTCAATTACCAATAGAAAAACAAAAATATGAAAACTGGTTAGGGAGATATTAAAGTGTAATAGGAACAACAAATTAAAAAACCATCTCCACTACTGATGTTCTCGTAATTAGAACGTGGAAAACAACATATTTGCTATGGCATGACATACGTGTCTGACCTGGTACGCTAATCAAACATGGCGAAACGAACCATTACGAGCGCTCGTATTAATTTGGTCAAAATAACACAAATTTGTTAATGTGAAATTAGCAGAATAATGTCATATTCTCTTTCAGTATTAAACTAGATGTGGCCAAGAATAAATTAAGCATATCACAAGACATCAACGAAAGTAGGCCCAAAATATTAATATAGCGGGATGTCCTAATTGAGCAGTTAATTGGGGCTGTGGTTAATCGGGGCAGTAGAAGAATGATGTCATATTCTCTTTCAATATGAAACTCGATGTGGACAAGAACGAAGTAAGCATATCTCGGTACATCAAAAAGATAGTATAACGACATTCCTGAGCTGGATTTCTAGTCCTAACAAGCACAAAAAGATAGTACAACGACCCAGATGGACCAAACTCATAGATAGGCACCACAACAGGCACAAACTGGGAAATCTCTTAACATGGTAGCAATAACCGTCAAATACAGAAAATGCACAACATTGATAATGATGAATATAGATGGAAATGTTCTAAAAGAGCTGAAGATAATAGGCATGAGGTTCTGGTAGGGAAGTAGTTGTTGCAGATCAACAAAATTTAATAGATAGTAATTTAATTTGAAGCTCAACTGAAGCTGGCAGTACAAAATAGAAAGTAGCATCCTTTGTTTGGGCCGTTTTTGCATGAGACATACCGTGGCCTTTGCTTGACAATCCTTCTACTAAGTGATCTTTAATGGCAAGTATTTGATGTTTATAAGGTTACAGAAGTTTGTAACACTTCAACTAACTGATTCTATTGATGAGGTGAAAATATCATAGTAGACCTGGCTATGAAAAACTGGATACACTGGCTGCTCTTGCTATGTACCAATAAAAAAAAAAGGTTAGGGTATCAAGTAGCATGGAAGAGCGAACATAACAAGTTCTGACGGTGGTTATTTTCTCACATTGCAATATCATACATTTTGCTGCTTTACTGGAGGTGCAATTCGTCCGCTTCGAGCCTAACGGTTTTCCTTTGCTACCTACTGGTTCCCCCGGTGGTCGCCAATTAGGGGGACCTCAACCGTCGGCTTTGGTAAGGCTGACGATTTAGGCTTAGTCTTTCAGTCTGTCAGCCGGCGGCCGTTGGCTGTCGTCTTCTCTGACGGTTCGCCTTTTGGGAGAACCCGTCGCCTGATCTGCTGTAGCTGACCGTACACCAATTGGGGAGAACCCCGCCCCCTGCTCCTGCAGGGCGTGCGGTTTGCAGCAGAGCCTCTCCCGATCTGCACCGCTCGATGCCATCGACAGAGACGCCCTCTTGGGTCGCCGCCTCCATGATTCTATCTATCGTCGATCGCGCGCAGCAGAACTGCAAGAATAAGTTCAAGACTAGAATGCAGCACGCTTGTATTCCTCCTCGTAGGGGTGTTTATATAGCAAGAGATACATACGGGAGAGGGAATACACCACGAACTCAACTACTGATCCTACAATCTTGGAGAGTGAGTGCCGTGCATCGTGCTCTAGTCTACACGGTTCGCATGGATAAGAGAAGACCAGGCAACTGATAACTTAAGCTACATTACAGCAAGAATCAATCTAACAGCCCCCCGTAGTCTAACAGCCCCCCCCCCCCCCCCCCCCCCCCCCAAAGTCGACTGGTTCTTGCTATAATGTAGCTTACCTAGTTATCAGGTTGCCTGGTCTTCTTTTATCCATGCAAACCGTGTAGACTAGAGCACGATGCACGGCACTCACTCTCCTAGATTGTATGATCTGTAGTTGAGTTCGTGGTGTATTCCTCTCTCTCCCGTGTGTATCTCTCGCTATATAAACACCCCTACGAGGAGGAATACAAGTGTGTTGCATTCTAGTCTTGAACTTATTCTTACAGTCTTGCTACGCGCGATCGACGATATGTAGAATCATGATGGCGGCAACCCAAGAGGGCATCTCCGTCCATGGCATCGAGCGGCATAGGTCGGAGAGGCTCCGCCGCAAACCGCACGCCCCGCAAGAGCATGGGGTGTGGTTCTCCCCAATTGGCGTACAGTCAGCTACAACAGAGCAGGCGGCGGGGTTCTCCCAAACGGCGAACCGTCAGAGCAGATGATGGCCAATGACCGTCGGCGCACAGACGGAAGGACCAAGCCTAAACCGTCAGCCTTACCAAAGCCGGCGGCGGAGGTCCCCCAATTGACAACCACTGGGGAATCAGCAGGTAGCAAAGGAAAATCGTCAGGCTTGAAGCGGACGGATTCCACCTCCAGTAAAGCAGCAACATGTATGATATTGCAATGTGAGAAAATAAACACCGTCAGAACTTGTTCTGTTTGCTACTCCATGTCACTTGATACCCGGCCTTTTTTCTTATTGGTACATAGCAAGAGCAGCCAGTATATCTAATTTTTCATAGCCAGGTCTAATATGATATTTTCATCTAATCAATAGAATCAGTTAGTTTGAAGTGTTACAAACTTCTGTAACCTTATAAACATCAACTACTTGCCATTAAAGATCACTTAGTAGAAGGATTGCCAAGCAAAGGCTGCGGTATGACTCAAGTAAAAAACGGCCCAAATAAAGGACACTACTTTCTATTTTGTACTACAAGACTCGGATGAGCTTCAAATTAAATTACTATTTATTAAATTTTGTCGATGTTGCTGCCCTACCAGAACCTCGTTTCTATTATCTTCAGCGCTTTTAGAACATTTGTATCTATATTCATCGTTATCAATGTTATGCACTTTTTGTATTCGACAGTTATTGCTACTATGTTAAGTGATTTCTCAATTTGTGCCTGTCGTGGAGCCATTTATGAGTTTGATCCATCTGGGTGGTTATACTATCTTTTTGTGCTTGTTAGGACTAGGAATCTAGCTCAGGAATGTCGTTATACTATCTGTTTGATGTACTGAGATATGCTTACTTCGTTCTTGTTCACATCTACTTTCATATTGAAAGAGAATATGACATCATTCTTCTACTGACCCAATTAACCACAGCCCCAATTAACTGCTTAATTAGGACATACTGCTATATGAATATTCTGGACCTAATTTCGTTGATGTCTTGTGATATGCTTACTTTATTCTTGGCAACATCTAGTTTCATACTGAAAGAGAATATGGCATCATTCTGCTACTTTCACATTAATAAATTTGTGTTATTTTGACCAAGTTAATACGAGCGCTCGTAATGGTTCGCTTCGCCATATTTGATTAGCGTAACAGGCCAGGCCAGACACACGTATCTCATGCCATAGCAAATATGTTGTTTTCCCTATTCTAATTACGAGAACATCTGTAGTGGAGATGGTTTT
Source organism: Poa pratensis (assembly GCA_947311845.1). Lineage (NCBI taxonomy): Eukaryota > Viridiplantae > Streptophyta > Magnoliopsida > Poales > Poaceae > Poa > Poa pratensis. Next base: position 3,726,308 of record CAMZMU010000043.1, read on the forward strand.
TTAATTTTGTGTTCCTATTACAATTTAATATCTCCCTAACCAGTTTTCAATTTTTTGTTTTTTCTATTCGTGTTTGAGACAAATTAATTATTGTAACGGTTTCGAAACCACTAATCAATTTTCATTAACACCTGAACCCAAACCTCCCTTTGAAAAGGGCAAAAAGGGGGTGACCTGCAAGGGATGATTCTGTGACAAAAAAAGTGACGTAAGTATGGTAAAAAAGACAGGTCCTTGCAAATTTGACAATGTTTAGTTCCTGATGCTCAGTGTTCTAATTATACAAGTTATTTATGTTGATCACGTGTCACCTGAGGAACTCAAAATATCTAAAGCTTTTCCACTGATGAGGTATATAAAAGACAAACATTTGGCGGAACTAGAAAAACTTAGTTGTAGTTGGCGAGAAATGGAGGTGAGTAAACATACTCTAGCGTATAAGATAGAAATTGTTAAGGAACGACTGAACCAGTTTTTAGATAAGGTCAAGTCTTATACTGCTTCTATGGCTACTTATCTTGAGAAGAAGAAATTTGATTCGGAAGACGAACAACATTTAAAAGTGGGAGCAACAATGGCTTATTCTTTCCTAATCCATTGTGATGATCAAGTCCTGCTCAAATGTAATGATAAAGTCTAGCTCAAATGTAATGACCTTAAATGCCTTGAGCATGATGGTCTTTTCACCGGTTATATATTTGAAGTATACACTCTGTAAGTATTGCATTTTTGGAATCTATCGTTTCTACTTCCTCTTTTATTCCCTTTGTCATGACAGCTATAACTGAACTTCTTGTAGTCATCTACAAGGGAAACTGCCACTAAAGCCTACTGTAGGTAGTAAAATAAGGGGGAGGTATCACATTTTGAACCCATTTTTTTATCAAAAAATTGTGAATGCCAAAGAGATGATGATTTACTCCAGCACTTGGTCACATTCTTGAATTTTTTATGTACTGTTATCTTCCCTTCCCGACTCATATTTATCTTAGTTTATTACGCTGCAGTTAAGATGGTTGAAGCATGTAAAGATAGATGAGATGATTTACCTTTTTATCCCCGTGCATGGAGAGTAAGAAATCATGTTGTCTTTTTTGTTAAGAAATGTTAATTTAGATAAATATTACTACCTTGCCAATTTCTCAAATAAAATATAATCCTAAAATACCTAGAGAAAGATGCCTTTCAACCTAATATATCAAGTTGACAACTTCCTACCACACAAAGATATGTTATGGTCTTCTTGCCTCAATATTATTTGATGAGCAAATATTATTCATACTTAATATGAAGAGAGAACATCATAGTTCATACAAACAATTACCTGGCAGAAGTTCCTCAACAGCATCGTCATCATTCTGCCTAATGTCCAGGCCAAGACATACGGTAGGGTAGGGTGGTGTTTCCGCCGGCGGCGCCGTGGAGGAGGTGGTGCTGGTGGTGGTTGTTTTGGCGTCGGCGTGCTCTCCTCCGGCGGTGGTGCTCCAGGGAGCCCGGCGTCTGCGCGTGCGACCTGCTGGAGCTCGAGGCCCGGCGTGGCGCTCGAGGTCCACCGTTTCCCCCCAGATCCGCGGTGGCGGAGGGTCTGGCGGCCGGAAACCAGTGCTGGACGAGCTCCGAAGCTCCCTACTGCGGCGGATCCGAAGGCGGCCGTGGCAAAGCGGCGTCGGGATGCCGGGGGGACGTCTGCCCCGGCTGTTCATCGTCAAGAACTCCGTCGCGGCGCGGCGGAGAGGCACGGCGGCGTCTCTCAAGGGATTAAATGTTCCCAGGCAGCGGAAGGGTGGTGGTCGCCGCTCTTCGTCTCCATCGCCGGCGGTGCTGCGGTGCTCGGTGCCAGCTCTGGTTTCTCCTCTACGTATTTTCCTGTTTGTACTGTCTTTATACTATGTACTTTGTACGTGGTTCGGTGGTGAATATACGTGGTTGTTTGGCTGTGTCAAAAAAAAAAGGCCAAGACCCTGAACAACATCCTCATCATTCTGCTCAATGTCAAGGTCAAAAAATGGACCTGCTGAAATCGATAACAAATCAGAACCAATAGATAAATACTATCATGTTGAGGGGTACACATCATAAATAAGCAATTCAACCTGTTCTATCTAGTTGTAATTTATGGTATCATGATTTAGTAAAAATATTGGTGAAAGGAATTTTAAAGAAACTACAAATCAAGTTACCAAGTTCTCAAACAAAAAATATCCTAAAATACCTAGAGAAAGGCATAAGGAGATGTTGACGTTTTCAAGAACATCATTGGCCTCAATATTATTTTGATGTGCAAAATATTATTCATAATTATACTAAAGAGTGAAATTAAGTCCATAAGGACAATTACCTTGCTGAGGAACTACCTCCTCATTCTGTGCAATGTCGAGGCCAGCAAATGGGCCAGCAAATGGACCTGCTGCAATGTCCAGGCCAACAAATGGTATACCAAATCAGGGCCAATAGAAAGTACTGCGGTAGCGAGGGGTACACCTAATAAAGAAGCACTGAACAAATCTAGTTACAACTCATCTAAGCATGGTTAAGTTAAAGTATTGGTGAAAGGAGGTGTACAGAAACTACCATCATGAGCAACTGTGTCCTCAACAATTGTGATTTCTTCATCTTTTCCAGCGGTTGCTGGTGGTGGATCAAAAATGCCATCTAGAGCTCCTCCCAAAAGATGATCTACGGCAATCCATACACGCAAGAAAATAATCAAAACAAATAACTCATGTAAAATTAAAAAATCTTCAGTTAGGCACGGTGATAATTACTACCATTATCTGAAGGCACGCCAACAAACTCGCTTATCGACTCCATGATTTTCTCTGGTCACAACCTGCACGTCCAATCAACTACATATATGAGTAAACAAGCAAAATTCTATAATTTCGCATCAGAACAATGCAGAAAAGGAACACGACAACATTTTAACACAGGTAGAGTGTTTTCAGTACAGACTTCTATACAAGTATTACATGAGAATAGAGAACAATTTCGAACGTCGGTTTGAATCTATGCAGAGAATGCAATGCACTCCTACTGAATTCCATTGCTACGTCCATGAACCAGTAATATTACCAATAACCCCTGACACATGACAAAACATAAATAGCTCTCAAACCGTTCCATGTTAACAATACAGAGGAGGAATCATAGCTTCAAGGTAGCATGCAAATAACTGACAGTAATACATATCATGAGGAATAGCCAAGCATGGCGCAGATCCAGAAGAGTAGAACATGGCCTGGTTTTGCAAAGACAAAATCAAGCAATTACTCCCGACCTCAAGAAATCTATGCAAGGAAGGGTCACTGGATCGCAAACAGATACCGAATCCGGAATCCTGCGATTCATCTACTCCGTAAGCAATGGATAAGAGGCGGACGTTTGGGTACAGAACCGGACGCAAGTCTGGTGACCGTGCCGTGCCGTGCGCCGCTATCCCTGAATCGATGGAAACAAACGGATGATAAGGATCTGAGACGGTGAAGCGGTTCCGAGCTGGCTCGCAAACTTCAGATCGAAATCCCGCGCCCCAGCCGCGAAACCCTGGCCCTGGATTGATCAGCCTGGACGAATCTCCCAAGCGTGAGTGGTGAGTCCCCAGCGGCCAAGCCACGAGCTCTTGCGTCCCTGGATGGGACGTACTGGTGATCAGTCTCGGAGGGGATGAACGAGAGAAATACTTGGTGCGGGAGAAGAGAGATGGACGCACCTAGTAGATCTCCGGTGGTGGGCAGAGGCGACCGTGAGCGTGGAAGAGGGAGCGGCGAGGGCGAGCGCGGAAGAGGAGCGGCGAGCGCGGAAGAGAGAGCGGCGAGGGTAGTGGGAGATGGAGGAGTCAGGAGGAAGAAGGGTTTGCTGAGGGTTTGTGCTACCCGTCCTTAGATCTCTAACGGTGGCCGTAAACCGTGAAATCGAGAACGCGGTTTACGTTTCGCGTTTTAGGTATTTCTAGTAAAAAACTCTGCGTAAAATAGAAATCGAATAGCGAACTGCAAATGTTCATATATTTTTTGATTTCGCAGGAACAAACCATGAGCAGATCATTGATTCTTCGCTACAGATCAATGCTCGTCGGCATTTTACACAAAATACTAAACTAGACACTAATCTAACTACAAATCGCCGCCACCCTAACCCTATAACGCAAATTACGGCTCACTGGAGCCATAGGCGCGGCGGCGACGCAGCGGCGGAGGAGCTTCACTCCTCGTCGGAGAAGAGGTCGATGAAGGAGGCGTTCTGCAGCTCCGCCTCCCTATGTCACTCTGCCTTCTTCTTTGCGGCGGCGCGATCCTGCTGGAGCCCCAGCTAATAGAAGATGTCCTCGGTCTCCTCCTCGCGCTCGAGTTGGGCGGCGTGCTCTGCCGCCTCCTGCTGGGAGCACAGAAGTGTCACCGCCACGACGTGCACGAAGGCATCCTCGGGGACGAAATCATCCGGCTCGAGGGAGGTGCCGAAGGCGACGGCGTGCTCTCCCTCCACGCGCGCATCCGCGCCACGGAGGAGCTGCTCGCGCCGGCAGACGAGCTCCCCTCGCCACGGCGGAGACGCTGCTCCCACTTCAGTCGGTCGAACTCCTCCACCTCGCGGACGAAGAGCAACGGCGGCACCGACAGGTTTCGGTTGGTCTACTTGTGCGTGCTCCGCTTCCTCGCCCCGTCAGAGGTGACAACCCTCGCGCGCGCGGCGTCGAAGAAGTCACCTCCAAACTTGTCGCTGCCCCGGAGCACTCGGGCATCGGCAGTGCCGGATCTGCTCGTGCAGGCGGCAAATCGCTCGTCGGAGGTGGCGGAGGCTAGGTCGATTTCTCGTCGACGGCGGTGGGCAAACACAGGAGAACTTGCAGGAACTCAAGCAACGTTTCCCGAAGGCACCTACATGGGGACAAGCTGGTTTTCAAAAAGAAGGGAATGTCACGGACCCTGCTGCTACAACTACTCGACAAGCAAAGAGAGAAGCGGAGAAGAAGGTCTTGAGCAGCGGTACACCTGAGGAGCGTGACGAGCTACGTCGATCAAAGAGAGAGAAGAGGAGGACCGCCCGACTGGCTGGGCCGGAGTGGACGGCGTGATCGTCTTCGCCCTCGACCAGCTGGCGCAACAACTGGCATGGGACCCAGTTGGCGTCGTTATCTGGGCCTACGTGCCCTGCTTGTTCTCTGCTTCTGGAAGCCACGACGAGAACGAACTCTGAACCTCTCCCTTGTTCTTCTTCTCCCCAATCCTCCTGCTTCTAATCTCCTCCTTGATTTCCTTGTATCAAACTCGAATCAGAAGGTGTATCTGCCAGTAGAACCTGTTGAGTACCTGTGTGTGTTCTTCTCTCTGTGATCTGGGTGTTTAACACATGTCATCCGTAACCGAGCTCACGTCATTGTATGAGAATCTGCCACCGTCATTGTTGGAAATGATCTTGGTGGGGAGGGCACGGATGACATCGGCAGCGATAAGACGGACACGGATGGTGTCGGCATCAGAACTGCCGACGATTTTGTCGCCGAGCTCCTTCTTTACATCTTTGAAGTGTATATTGTCGAGCTCACGCTCGTCAGGTAGGGAGAAGGCGATCAAGTGGACTCAGTTAGTGTAGGGCACCATCTCGCGGTGGCTGAGCGCTACGTGCACCACTACACCATGGCACACACGTTGATGACACCAATGCCACACAGGAGGAGTACCACCTTGGCGACCTCCCATGTGTTGTGGTACCATTGACGGGCCAGGCGAACCGGTGGAGGGTTCTGTGAAATATAGGACTGTAGAGGCATCAGCAACATAGACGGCGGGCGATAGCCATCCACGTGGCGGAAGAAGAACTGGCGAACAGAATCCAAGGACTCCGGCAACGACAGTTGTGCGGGGTTGTGGATGAGGTTGGTCGCAACCGGGCGGTCAGAGGCAGGGCCGGCTTGTGGCAGCGAAGGAGCAGCCGGAAAAGGGCGCCGGAGCGCGAGTTCCTCAACCTCAAGCAGTTCATGTCGGTATTTTCCTGCGTCCGCTTTTGATGAATCGATGGATGGATTGACGCCGGGTGTTAATTGGGGCATGCGCGTATCGGCGTATGTAATACTTGTTGAGACCAGATCACGTACGGTGCACGCATGCGTACGTCGTCTGGTTTCCTTACGTGTGACAATATCGACCGAGCGACGTACGTGTTCGTGGAGAAGTTACATGTGGCAAGATGGTTAGGAGGGTAGCTGTACCCCAAACCAATCAGAGTTCAAACCCCAAGTTTGACGCTGTTGTTTCTCATTTAACGCGGTTTACCCGGTGAACTTTTCTCAGATCCTCCAAATTTCAAAAGGAAAAAAAGTTATTTCAAAAATAATATTTTTTTCTACAAAATAAAAAAATAAGATTAAAAAATTAAAAAAATCAAATTTTTTGGGTTTGTTGAATTTTTGGATTTTTTTGAAGTTTTCTGGGTTTTTTGAATTTTTTGGGATTTTTTTTTTTTGATTTTTTGAATTTTTTGAATTTTTTGAATTTTTTTGGATTTTTGAACTTCCTTTTGAAACTTTTGAAGTTTTTGATTTTTTTTAAATTTTAAAAACACATATATACACATACCACACATAAACTATTCACATATATACACATACACAAGGGTTAAGAGGGATTGAATAGAATTTAAAAGTTAAGCGTGCTTGGGTTGGAGCAATCTGAGTATGGGTGACCTACTGGGAAGTCATCATTTGAGATATGCTTGGAGTGTTAAAAATGTTCAAAAAATTCAAATATTTAGTGTTTTCCAAATTATTTCATTTTCTGAATTTTTCTGATTTTTTGGATTTTTTTTTTTGAAAATTCTGTGGCGCACCGGGGTAGGGGTGCGCCACAGAATTGTTGTTTTCTGTGGCGCATCTGGGGGCGCCACAGAAATAATATTTTTATGGCGAGCTTTCTGTGGCGCACCCACCATGCGCCACAGAAAGGGTTTTTGGTGCGCCACAGAAAGGCTTTTCTGTACTAGTGAGGGGACTGGGAGGAGAAGAACAGGGAGACGGGGTTCAGAGTTTCCTTCCGTTCGATGGCTACAAAAGCAGAGAACAAACACGGTACGCAGGCCTAGATAACGACATCTTCGCCCTTCCGGGGACCCACGCCAGTTGTCGCGCAGCTGGAAGAAGGAGAAGGAGATCACGCCGTCCACTCCGGTCCTGCCAACCGAGCTGTCCTCCTCTTCTCTCTCTTTGAGCGACGTAGCTCTTCACGTTCGTCAGGTGTACTGCTGCTTCTGATCTTCTTCTCTGCGTCTCTTTTAGCTTGGCGAGTCGAGGTAGCAGCCGGGTCCGTGACATTCCCTTCTTCTTGAAAACCTGCTTGTCGCCAAGCAGGTGCCTTCAGAAAACGTTGCTTGAGTTCCTGCAAGTTCTCCCAGGTAGCCAAAGAATCTGACATACCTGTCCAGCGAATTAAGCCCTCTCGGATAGATGAAGAACCCAGCATTCTGGTTCTGCGTGCAAGGACCTGTTCTGGTTCCTGAAATTCAGGTGGATCATCCGGCAGCAAAGATGCTTCAACTCGATCAGCAGGTACAAATTTCTTTAATTGAGACACATGGACCACCGGATGAATCATGCTAGAAGGAGGCAGCTTTAGTTTATAAGCTACAGAGCCAACTTTCTGCTCAATCTCAAAAGGGTCGTAGAACTTGAATGCAAGTTTATGGTTAGCCCTGAATGCCACAGAAGACTGGAGGTACGGCTGCAACTTGAGAAACACTTTCTCACCCACTTCAAAGGATCGCTCAGTGCGCCCTTTATCAGCTTGCGATTTCATGCGCTGCTGCATATGCTCCAAGTGATGCTGCAACATTTTAGTCATAGTATCTCTTTCCTTCAACCAATCTTCCAACTTAGGGATTGCACAGGATTCTATTCTGTCAATGCCAAAGTATCTTGGTGGATGTCCATACAAAACCTCGAACGGTGTCTTTTTGAGAGTAGTATGGTAGCTGGTGTAGAACTCTGCCAAATGCAACCACTGCACCCATTTGGTCTGACAGGAGTGAACAAAGCATCTCAAATACCCCTCCATGCACTGATTAACTCTCTCGGTTTACCCGTCAGTCTGCGGGTGCCTAGCAGTGCTCATACAGAGTTGAGTGTCGGATAACCTGAACAATTCTTGCCAAATTTTACTAGTGAACACAGGGTCTCTGTCAGACACTATTGGTTGAGGAAGCGAGTGCAATTTAAACACATCCTTCATGTACGCCATTGCTACTGACAGAGCTGTATAAGGGTGTGTTAAAGGCACAAAGTGTGCATAGAGAGAGAATTTGTCCACCACCACCAAGATGCAGTTAAAATCGGCAGATTTAGGCAGCACATCCACGAAGTCCGTGGTGACTACCTCCCAAGCTCCTTTGGGAATTTTTAGAGGCTGCAGAAGACCAGGGTAAGCAACTCTTTCTGATTTAGCTTGCTGACAAATAGAACAACTCTGCACCAATTTTTGATGAACTGCTTCATTTCAGGCCAGGAGAACATGTGTTTCACACGATGGTGATAACCCCCAAGAGCAAGGGATCACTGTAGCACCTCTCAATGTGGAAGTAAGGTATCGATCCGCAGGAGCAAGAAGGAAAAGTTATCTATTCCCTACAACTAAAGTGTCACAAGTTTTAGTTGATTATGCACTAAACAAGTTTAGAGAACAAGATGATTGGTTTGATGGATGTAAAAGTGTCCCAATCCTCTTCTTTGCAAGAGGACAAGACAAAGGTAGTAGCAAGTGAAAGCTCTCAAAAAGAGAAAGCCCAATCCTCTATGTAGCAAGAGGACAAGCTCAAGTGTGTGTTTCTTATAGGAACAATGGACATGGTTCATGGGTTCACTTAATCCTCTCTCTCTCATCTACGGTGATCATCATGTTATAGATAAAGTACACACAATTGTCATGTTTTAATGGTAGCTTTTTATGACGGCTATATGTCCTAAAACACATAGTTGAAAGAAATACTCATTTGTGTTGCTAGGTCACCCCTCGTAAGGCTAGCGTGGTTTCTCTCACTCCCACATCATACTCTTTCTTTTTACCCCCAGATAAAGGATGTTGGGCGGTACTGTGTCACTCAATACCTATGCCGTGTCACATCGGCCATCTCGTACCCACATACATCATACTTCAAAGTATGACAAATCACAAAAGCTCCAACACAACGGTAAATGCATAACAAATCATCTCACACCACAATATTCACCACAAAGGTATTACATAGATGACCGTAATCATGTTCAGCAGCTCATACGGTACTAATTAGTGAAGCTCAAGAGAGAGGAGAGATACAAAAGTTACCACCACAAACCCTAGTCCAGGGGGTGGACTACTCCCCCTTCATCATGGTGATGATGGTGAAGAAGATCTTGATGTAGATGTTGATGATGAACACGCCGGAGGGGGGTGGAGCCCTCCGGAGGCAATTCCGGCGGCGTTTCCCCCCTCCGATCTTCTCCGGCGGCAGCCTTCTGTCTCTCTGTTTCGTGGTTTTGTGTTTCTCCGCCGCCTCCTTCCAGAGAACGTCGGGGGACCTTTTATATAGGCGTTTTTAGGTCAAGACGATGTCGGTGGAGAAAGATCGAAGGCAACGGAGCCACGAGGGCCAAAAGAGTGGGCCCCACGCGGCCAGGTACTGTGGCCGCGTGGGCCACCCCTTTTGGGCCTCAGGCCTCCGTTTGCTTGCTTCCTTCGCCCACAGGTCTTCTTCCTTCCAAAAAATGACGCCCCTAAATTTGCAGGTGATTTGGACGACGTTTGGGTCCTTGAAACATTAAAATACAAAACTAGGGTTTTCTGCCTGTGCAGGGTTAATTCCATAAAAATAGGAAATCATTTAGATATTTCCAAAATCATGATAAAACATTGATATAACCCTTATATGATGCAAAAATGATTGGAATATGAGTAAATAAATTGCAAAGTTCATGTATGCATTTTACATGCATCAACATCCCCAAGCTTAACCCATGCTCGTCCTCGAGTATGAAGGTGATAAAACTAACATGGACTTTGCAATTTACTACTAACAATGGATATCAAAGATGATTATAATTGCTACATAAAGTCAAATGATTCATTCTTCAAAGGAGTAGCAATATGCAAATAGTTCATGAAGTGATATCAAGTATTCAAGACAAGGATGTTCATTGATAGTTCACAAAGTATAACATAGAAGCAAGTAATATGGACCACATATATGCATAATGATAAGTAGAACATCCTACATTGGTCATAGAGTGTAGATGAAAATCTGAATATAAAAGGTGGACACTTTGGAAAGATGTATATGTGAGTAGAGGTAAAGCATGCATAAGTTTCATCCAACTTCCAAACTCTTCTACTTAAGTTAATGATTGCAATAAGGTATTCATTGGTGTCAAGCTCTCATTGCCCCTATCATAGCATCTTGAATGATTAAAGTTAAAGTGAAAGCAAATATGAGTAGTGTGCTTGATAAAGAATGGGTTGAATGTCTCATGCCCCTTGAATACAAGTACTTACACCATGTGTTACTCAACTTGGGAAACAAAGCAAGTTCAATTAAATATCATTGTAAACATAATAGTATCATCAAGAGCGTCAACTGGGGTACCTCTTGTCCCAAGATATGGAACAAGCCCATATCAAAATGACAAGACAAACAAACAAAATGAACAATCTCAACACCCTTTTTATTTACCATTGGAATAGCTTTTTATTGTAAGGTGTATCACAGAAGGTTCACCATAGTATGTAAGTAAATTTCCACCATGAATGATGCATGACTTAGATTAGCGGCCCAGGCGTCTCTCTAACCATTTATACAAACTCATTTAAACTCACTCTATTTCCACATTTATTTCAACATGATAAGCATCCATAGACAAAAGTACATGATATCAACTAAATGAGATGAAGAGCGTGTTGAAAGCTTGCCATGTGACAGCACATATGGGCTAACTTCCAACCCAAAACATTCATCAAGTCACAAACATCATAATCTTAATCACAATGGGTCAAGTTTTATTATGCAAATAAAAGAACATTGTGCATCAAGTTCGTGAGAGCCATATAACCAAAAAAAATTCCATTGCAATCAATAACATAAACATTTTCATTCAGAGGTAAGATAACACAAACAACATGTTAAACATACTCGGAATAGCATAAAGCCAATAGGTAGATATGGTGGACTCACAGGAATAAATTTGGTTGAAGGTGTTGGAAACAAGTTTTTGCATGTTGGAGTTTTTGGGCTAGCAAAAGGGAGAAAGTTGACCATCTAGATGCATGCATGAGTGTCCATAGAACTAACTAATCCATGTTAAACAATGTAAAATAACAATCAGCATCAAAACATGAATAAGTGATAGCTCTTGATAAAGAATTTGCAAACTATTACTTATTAACAAGCTCATGAATCATGCAACTATATGTATCATTAAAAATCAACTCAAACATCCCTTTTCCCAATCTTATAAAAGTATCCAACATATTTCAACCCATATTTCCAGTAGCTCTCTCATATATAATTGATAGTGTGGTGGTCTCTCAAGACTCAAACAAAAATAAAAAAAAAAAAACGACGCTCAAAGTTTATGCGATAAAGTGTTTCGATCGAAAAACAGAAGTTGGACGTGTGCAAACCGAGAGTGTGTAGGTCCAGCGGGGTTGTCTTCACATCCCCAAGCTTATGGTCTTCACCATCCTTGGATAGCTCTTGGTGCATCTCCTCCAATCCCAGTGAAAAAACTTCAAAACACCGTTTCTCCCATCTCTTTTCTGTGGGGTGCATTAATAGTGATAAACAAATAGGTTCCTTGCTACATATAATCCTTGAACAAAAATTCATATGACATGTCCAGAAAGTGTATAATGTTGTATGCCTACTCATAAACTGAATTGGATCAAAAAGATTCAAATTAAAAGCTCAAAGCATGCATCAAACAAAATGGGACAGAATCTGTCCAGAAAAACGGCAGCAGCAAAACGTATTTTTCTACCCTACCAAACTTTCTCGAAAAATTCCGAAAAAATTCATGCATACAGAGGATGAAAAGTTGCAACTACAGTTCAAATATGAGCTCATGCGGAGTTACAGAATAAGAATTAAAAATCATACCGTGCACTAACTCGTGCAGGAATAAAATCTCTGAACTCAATAAGTAACTTTTCAAGACCAAAATGGGTAAAACTTGGCACTTTATTAAAAACTCCAGAAACTGACTAGACACAAAATCTCTTGTTACAGCAAGAGGACACAAAGAAAATTCACACACAAAAATAACCGGGTTGCCTCCCGCAAAGCGTTTTCTTTATAGCCATATAGCTAGGCTTGATAGTTTTAATGATGCTCACATAGGAATAAGAATTGAAATGCAAAAGAGAGCATCAAGAGAAAAATATGAAACACATTTAAGTCTAACCCACTTCCTATGCATTGGGATCTTGTAAGAAAATAAATCAATAAAGCACAAAGTGACTAGCATAGGAAGGCAAAGCAAGTGCAACTTTAAAATTTTCAACAAAAAGAGAGAAGACTTAATATTTTTGAGATATATGAAATCATGTCTCTCTCTCATAAAAACTTTCGGTAGCATCATTGATAAACTCAACAATATAGCTATCACATGAAACATTCTTATCATGATCCATATGCATAAAAGTATTATTACTCTCCACATAAGCATAAACAGTTTCATTAAGAATAGTGGGAGTAAAACATTCATAATAATCATTGTAATCATCATATATAGGAGGCATATCATAATCACAATAAACTTTATACTCATTAGTGGGTGGACTGAAAATATCATATTCATCATCATAAATGGGAGACATAGTATCATTAAACAAGTTAAAGAACCTCCCCAAGCTTAGATGATTGCAAGATATAAAAGGAACCTCCCCAAGCTTAATCTAGTGCACACAAGAATAGAAACTTAAGCGCTACGCTCCCCGGCAACGGCGCCAGAAAAGTACTTGATAACCCGCAAGAGCAAGGGATCACTGTAGCACCTCTCAATGTGGAAGTAAGGTATCGATCCGTAGGAGCAAGAAGGAAAAGTTATCTATTCCCTACAACTAAAGTGTCACAAGTTTTAGTTGATTATGCACTAAACAAGTTTAGAGAACAAGATGGTTGGCTTGATGGATGTAAAAGTGTCTCAATCCTCTTCTTTGCAAGAGGACAAGACAAAGGTAGTAGCAAGTGAAAGCTCTCAAAAAGAGAAAGCCCAATCCTCTATGTAGCAAGAGGACAAGCTCAAGTGTGTGTTTCTTATAGGAACAATGGACATGGTTCATGGGTTCACTTAATCCTCTCTCTCTCTCATCTACGGTGATCATCATGTTATAGATAAAGTACACACAATTGTCATGTTTTAATGGTAGCTTTTTATGACGGCTATATGTCCGAAAACACATAGTTGAAAGAAATACTCATTTGTGTTGCTAGGTCACCCCTCGTAAGGCTAGCGTGGTTTCTCTCACTCCCACATCATACTCTTTCTTTTTACCCCCAGATAAAGGATGTTGGGCGGTACTGTGTCACTCAATACCTATGCCGTGTCACATCGGCCATCTCGTACCCACATACATCATACTTCAAAGTATGACAAATCACAAAAGCTCCAACACAACGGTAAATGCATAACAAATCATCTCACACCACAATATTCACCACAAAGGTATTACATAGATGACCGTAATCATGTTCAGCAGCTCATACGGTACTAATTAGTGAAGCTCAAGAGAGAGGAGAGATACAAAAGTTACCACCACAAACCCTAGTCCAGGGGGTGGACTACTCCCCCTTCATCATGGTGATGATGGTGAAGAAGATCTTGCTGTAGATGTTGATGATGAACACGCCGGAGGGAGGTGGAGCCCTCCGGAGGCGATTCCGGCGGCGTTTCCCCCCTCCGATCTTCTCCGGCGGCAGCCTTCTGTCTCTCTGTTTCGTGGTTTTGTGTTTCTCCGCCGCCTCCTTCCAGAGAACGTCGGGGGACCTTTTATATAGGCGTTTTTAGGTCAAGACGATGTCGGTGGAGAAAAGATCGAAGGCAACGGAGCCACGAGGGCCAAAAGAGTGGGCCCCATGCGGCCAGGTACTGTGGCCGCGTGGGCCACCCCCTTTTGGGCCTCAGGCCTCCGTTTGCTTGCTTTCTTCGCCCACAGGTCTTCTTCCTTCCAAAAAATGACGCCCCTAAATTTGCAGGTGATTTGGACGACGTTTGGGTCCCTGAAACATTAAAATACAAAACTAGGGTTTTCTGCCTGTGCAGGGTTAATTCCATAAAAATAGGAAATCATTAAGATATTTCCAAAATCATGATAAAACATTGATATAACCCTTATATGATGCAAAAATGATTGGAATATGAGTAAATAAAGTGCAAAGTTCATGTATACATTTTACATGCATCAGATGGTAAGTCACAAAGAATCCAGAATGCCCTCCCACAATGCACTATCATGCAGAGCTTGCGTGATTTGTGTTTGTAGTTTGGCATTGTTACCAATCCAGATGCGGTTTTTGAAACGAATCATGGCGTCACGTAAAGTGAAATTTTCAAATTCTTTGCAAACTACCGGCTTCTGCAATAACAATGTGGCTTGCTTGTCTTCTTTATATCCAGACACCACTGCTTCCAACCAAAGTGGTTTGCATTCCACTATGGTCATGAGGTTTGGAGAATCCAGGTTAGGATTGCGAGATAGAGTATCAGCTACACGATTATCCAATCCTTTCTTGTACATGATCTTGAATTGTAAACTGATAACCCACAAGTATAGGGGATCGCGTGTAGCCCTTTCGATAAGTAATAGTGTCGAACCCAACGAGGAGCTAAAGGTAGGATAAGTATTCTCAAGTTCTATCAACCACTGATACAACTCTACGCACACTAAACGTTTGCATTATCTAGGAAATAAAACTACAGTAGCAATAAGGGTATGAGAGGTAGTTTTGCAAGATAATAAATACAAGAAAGTAAAAGTTAGTGCTGCAGCAATAAAGTACACTAAGTAACCATATACTAACAGTACCATGAGTGTGGAAAAGTGGTGGTAATTGTGGTGGCTTTGTCCAAGATTAATTAGTGAAGGTACTTGGTTCATTGTCTTCGATGCAGTTTTCTATGTGGGAGAGGCTAAATATACATGCACTCCACTACTTGGGATTACAAGTACTATATGATTGGATTGTTAGCAAGCATCCGCAAATACTAACAATGCATTAAGGTTTCCCCAACCATAGCCTTAAGTTCAAGGTCCTCTTACTCCCATACGTGCAACTAATCGGTTCGCGTTCTCAGGTTTCTGTCACTCCGGCAGAACTTCCCCCGCTTCGTTACAAATACTACCAACCCTAGGGTGTTTGATCCATGCGCGCACAAATATAATGGACACCAAAGGACAGCACCATATAGACATACAACTCTAATGAACCTCATGCATTCAATTAAGCAATCAAAAGACAAATAAACTACGGAAACATGATGTAAATCATAGGATAAATATTATAGCATCAAACACCATGTTTACATAGGACGGTACAGAGGTTTGTGGGAGGATGAACCACTGAATACAAGGAGGAGATGGTGATGGAGATGGCGGTGAAGACGGCGGAGAGGGCAGCGCGGGCGCAGGGCGGCGGCGGCGCCGGCGGTGCGGGGAACTCCTTTCCCCGCCGCCGGCAAGCTTGGGGAGCGCCGCCCCTTAGCCTCCCTCCTTCATGGCTTCTTGGGAGCCCTCCCCCATGGAGATGGGATCCATGGGGGAGGCAAAAACGTGGCTTTTGGTGGCTGAAATTCGTGGGTGGAGGAGTCCTCCACGAATTAGGTTTCCTCCCTTTATATATCTTCTCGGATTTCCGTCACCCCTTTTAGGGTTCCACCAAAACGGGCCTACAGGCCGCGTCCGAACTCCGATTGGGCTGATCTCGGGCTTAAAATCTTCGTATGGAAAATTGTGACAACTTTCGTAACAGCCAGGTCTCCATTTGACGTCATCTTCGAGGGTCAAACTGGCAATCTTCGTAAAAAGTTCTCAGACAGATTTCAGGAAAGTCCCAATTCGACTCCAACAAGGTTTCCTCTTGTATTCTTGATAATTTCTACACATCAAAGAGTAAAACAAGAACATTGTGCACTTTTGCAACTATTAGTAGGTTAGTCCAAATAAATAATAAACTTAATATAAAAACAAGTGCTAAAAGCATAAAAATGGCATGAAACAATCAAAAATTATAGATACGTTTTGGACGTATCAACATCCCCAAGCTTAATTCCTGCTCGTCCTCGAGTAGGTAAATGATAACAAAATAATTTTTGATTGTAAATGCTATGATCAGGTCTTTAACAATTGCATGATGTATGGATAATAAAACTTAGCAATCATGTTTCCTAATGAAAAGTATCAACGAACTAAGAGCTTATAACATGAAATTTATAAACATCAACAAGATTGCAATGTTCGTAATAAGATATGACAAATGGTATCTCGCTTGCCTTAATTGTGGAGCAAAACATAAATGCCAAGGCACCTCTGAAGTTCAAGTGAAGACTAGATATAGAGATATCAAAGATAAAAGCATCATAGTTATACCTCAATTAATCGTATTCTGGGACAAGCACATTACACTAAGAACGACAGCTATGCTCTCGAAGAAGTGCTCAAAGAAAGGATGGTGACTCAACATAAAAATAAAAGATTGGCCCTTCGCAGAGGGAAGCAGGGATTAACACGTGCTAGAGCTTTTTGTTTTAAAAACAGAGGTAAAAATGTTTTGAGAGGTGTTTGTTAATTGTCAACGAATGGTAGCGTGAGAACAGTATTCCCTGTCAAACGGACTTTTAAGAGCGGCTCCCATGAAGGACGTTATTTCTACCAGCAAGGCAGATCATCCCTCTTTCTCTTTGGTTTACACACATTCAGGTATTTCACTGTTTGTCATTGCTTACTGATGAATCAGGGCAAAAGTGTGAAGAGAATTAATTGGTTAAAGTTGTAATTAATTGGGACTGGGCACCCCGTTGCCAGCTCTTTTTGCAAGTTATTGGATAAGCGGATGTATATGCCACTAGTCCAGGTGTAAAAGTCCATTTGACAAATAGAATAAAGAATAACCACACTAATTCCTCATGAGCTAGTAAACATTGACACAAAAAGAGAAATATTTTGAAGGTTTTAAAGGTAGCACATGCAAATTTACTTGGAATGGCTTGAAATACCATGCATAGGAATTTTTGGTGGACTCTTTGGGATAACTTGGTTTTAAGGATTTGGATGCACGAGCAGCATTCCCGCTCAGTACAAGTGAAGGCTAGCAATAGACTGGGAAGCGACAACCACGAGAGCGATAACGGTCATAATCATGCTTGCGACAAAATAAAATTAACGGAGGCATAAAAACGATACTAAAACTCTGAGGCAAAATAGATCATCAAGGCTTAATTGACTTTTATTTTTCAGTCATAACATGTGTGAGCATGTGCCAAGTCGATTCAAGTGAATTATTCAGAGGAGGATACCCTCTACCACATCTTTGAACAGGACAATGCATGTAAATATCTATACATAATATGCACTATTAGCTAGTTGAGACTAACCATAAGAAAACATAAACTACTAAACAATATTATTCACACATCATTTTTAAGTTTCAACAAATAATCCATTAACCAAGTAAACATTGAAAACAGAGGATAAATAAAATATGTGACGATCCACTTATTAATGTAACTGGTGTTTGATGCTAAGATAAATAGATAATAAAATACAGCCGCTTCAAGTTTAGTTAAGTTCCTATGTTGCTCAAAAAACAAAGTTTAAAGGTTTGCAAACCGTGGGGTTATTGATGAAGAGGGATGCGGGGACATCCCCAAGCTTATGACTTTGGTAATTCTTCAATATTCCATAGTTTGGTGTTCCTTCATTCTCTGTGAAAAAACTTCAACACAAAAACTTTCCCATTCTTTTCTGCGGTTAGACATTAGTACAATAGATAATATTTCCCAAGTGCTGCTATTAAACCAAATAAAATTTTGTTTTTAGTTACAGAAAGGTTGCTTAAATGGCCAACTTATAAATGAAAGGTAAGAACCATTAAAAATCAAATGAAAACGAAAAGAGGCCACTCTTGCAACAAAAGTCAGAATCTGTCCAGAAAAACAGCAGCTGGAAAACGCAATTTTTAGGTGCACTTAAACATGCCCGAAATTTTAGCCAATTTTTGTACATGCAGAGGATTAGGTGCTACAACATCAGTAATTTTTCGTGATTTTTAGAGCTTCCAGTAAAATATGAAAAATCGCGCAATAAGCAGTAGATACCGAAAACAGAAAATCACTTTTTACATATGTATCAACTAAGCTAAATGGATAAAACTTGGTACTTTATTTTTGATAAACTAAAAACCAGAGGCTAAGCAAGACCTAAACATGCTAGCTACAGCAAGGAAAACTCTAAATAAAAATCAAAAGTAAAACCCAAATAAAATTAAAATAAAGAACCAAACAAAGAAGCAAAACAAAAGAAAATATTTTTGTTGTTTTGAATTTATAAGTGAAAGTAAAGAAGCAATCGAAACCAAATAAAGAGCCTAATAAAACTAAAGAAGGTAAAACCAAGACATATAAAACAATTATAATACAAGTTAAGACAATACATATCATGTGGACGGGTAATATAGAGTATGAACGAGACAACCTCATGTTAGTTGATGAATAGGGGGATGACTCGGGCATCCCCAAGCTTAGATGATTGTATCTTCTTGAATATGTTCTTGGGATGCACCTACACATCCCCAAGCTTGAGCTCTTGCGTCTTCTTATTCATCTCATATCACCATATTGATTACTTATAAGCTACATCCACATAAAACTTCACAAAACTCATTAGTAGGGTTAGTACTCATTAAATAAAATCCACTCATGTTCAAGCATTGACAAGTTTTATAATTTTACTCAACATTAGCCACTGTATATACTAAGGTGTTCATGATTTCCGTTGTCCGTCGAAAAACTAATGAAACTAACAACACCAAGTACAATATTGAATAAACAAAGAAATCTGTCAAAACTGAACAGTCCGTAAAGATGGCATTCAACGAGATAGTTAAGTAGCTCAAATCGAAAAACTTTTAACTAATGAAAGGCAGATATAATCTCAGGTTTATGCACAAAAATTTTCAAGTCAAAATACTATTCTGAGATTTATCACGATTTTTTACAGAAGCACAAAATCTGTCTAAACAGAACAGTCAGTAAAGATCGAATTTTTCGAGACAGCTACGTACCAAATCACAAAAAGTTAGTCTAATGAAAGAAAGCTAATAAGCATCACTTTGCACTCAAGAAATTTCAGATCAAGATCACGTTCTGGTGATTTTAAACATTTAATACGGTGGAGCACAGAAAATCTGTTTCTGGACAGCAAAGTAAAACTATCAACTTTCAATTAACTAAAGACTATAATTAGCATTTTATTTTTATGTACAGAGGTATATAACAATATTTACAATATTTACATGTTTTTAATGAAAAGCTTCCATGGAAAGATTTGTTTTGGTTTCATAGGCATGAACACAAGTGTTCAAGGTCGACCCCCATTTAACCATTACTCATCTTTCCAATCACTTTTCTTTTTGAAAACGTTTTTAGATAACAACTACACCTAATTTTTTTTGTAATTCGCATTCCCTATCCATAGTAAGATAAAGAACAACTTAATACTGAAAATAAAAACTACTTAGAGATAAAGCAAACAAGTGCACACAAGAACATTAACCTACGCTATGGCTCCCCGGCAACGGCGCCAGAAAAGGTCTTGATAACCCACAAGTATAGGGGATCGCGTGTAGCCTTTTCGATAAGTAAGAGTGTCGAACCCAACGAGGAGCTAAAGGTAGGATAAGTATTCTCTCAAGTTCTATCAACCACTGATACAACTCTACGCACACTAAACGTTTGCATTATCTAGAAATAAAACTACAGTAGCAATACGGGTATGAGAGGTAGTTTTGCAAGATAATAAATACAAGAAAGTAAAAGTTAGTGCTGCAGCAATAAAGTACACTAAGTAACCATATACTAACAGTACCATGAGTGTGGAAAAGTGGTGGTAATTGTGGTGGCTTTGTCCAAGATTAATTAGTGAAGGTACTTGGTTCATTGTCTTCGATGCAGTTTTCTATGTGGGAGAGGCTAAATATACATGCACTCCACTACTTGGGATTACAAGTACTATATGATTGGATTGTTAGTAAGCATCCGCAAATACTAACAATGCATTAAGGTTTCCCCAACCATAGCCTTAAGTTCAAGGTCCTCTTACTCCCATACGTGCAACTAATCGGTTCGCGTTCTCAGGTTTCTGTCACTCCGGCAGAACTTCCCCCGCTTCGTTACAAATACTACCAACCCTAGGGTGTTTGATCCATGCGCGCACAAATATAATGGACACCAAAGGACAGTACCATATAGACATACAACTCTAATGAACCTCATGCATTCAATTAAGCAATCAAAAGACAAATAAACTACGGAAACATGATGTAAATCATAGGATAAATATTATAGCATCAAACACCATGTTTACATAGGACGGTACAGAGGTTTATGGGAGGATGAACCACTGAATACAAGGAGGAGATGGTGATGGAGATGGCGGTGAAGACGGCGGAGAGGGCAGCGAGGAGCGCAGGGCGGCGGCGGCGCCGGCGGCGCGGGGAACTCCTTCCCCGCCGCCGGCATCATGGGGAGCGCCGCCCCTTAGCCTCCCTCCTTCATGGCTTCTTGGGAGCCCTCCCCCATGGAGATGGGATCCATGGGGGAGGCAAAAACGTGGCTTTTGGTGGCTGAAATTCGTGGGTGGAGGAGTCCTCCACGAATTAGGTTTCCTCCCTTATATATCTTCTCGGATTTCCGTCACCCCCTTTTGGGTTCCACCAAAACGGGTCTATGGGCTTAAAATCTTCGTATGGAAAATTGTGACAACTTTCGTAAGAGCCAGGTCTCCATTTGACGTCATCTTCGAGGGTCAAACTGACAATCTTCGTAAAAAGTTTCAGACAGATTTCAGGAAAGTCCCAATTCGACTCTAAAAAGGTTTCCTGTTGTATTCTTGATAATTTCTACACATCAAATAGTAAAACAAGAACATTGTGCACTTTTGCAACTATTAGTAGGTTAGTCCAAATAAATAATAAACTTAATATAAAACAAGTGCTAAAAGCATAAAAATGGCATGAAACAATCAAAAATTATAGATACGTTTTGGACGTATCATAAACCTAACAGTTTAGTTAATGCTTTGTGTTGCCATGGAGTTGTCAGTCTTTGTTCAGTTAGATTGACCAAGCTTCACTTATCAGTCTTGATTAAAAATTCAGCATGTTGAAGGTATGGTCGCCATTTCTCCACTGCTAGTAAGATTGCTAAACATTCCTTTTCATCTGTGGACAAAACCATCTGTTTAGGACCTAACGATTTGCTGAGGAAGGCGAGAGGGTGATCATCCTGCATTAACACTGCTCCTATGCCCTTATCGCTAACGTCAGTCTCGATGATGAATTTCCTTGAGAAATTGGGCAAAGCTAGAACTGGTGCAGACACTAATGCAGAACGCAAAGCTTGAAAGGATGCTTCTGTTTCAGAAGTCCAGATGAACTGAGTTCCCTTCTTCAGTAAATTAGTCAGAGCTTTGCTGATGATGCCATAACCCTTGATGAACTTTCTATAATACCCTGTCATCCCTAGCACTTTTCTCAATTCTTTGACATCCGTTGGTGATGGCCACTTAAGGATGGCAGCAATTTTTGTCGGATCTGTGGCAACTCCATTCTTGCTGATGATATGTCCCAGATAAGCCAGCTCAGGCTGTGCAAAACAACATTTACTCTTTTTCACTTTGAGTTGATTGCTCTGCAGAAGTTTGAACACAGTTCTGAGGTGATCGACGTGCTCTGCTAAGATTTTACTGTATATGAGGATGTCATCAATGAAGACCAATATGAATTTACAAAGGCCCGACGCTAAGACTGAATTCATCACGCCTTGGAAGGTAGCTGGCGCTCCTGTGAGACCATAAGGCATAATTTACATTCAAAGTGTCCATGATGCGTTTGAAACGCTGTTTTGTGGATATCTTCTTCTGCCATTCGAATCTGGTGGTACCCAGCTCGCAAATCCAAGGTGGTAAACCAGCAAGCGCCTGACAACTCATCAAGTAATTCGTCAATTACAGGCAAAGGGTATTTGTTCTTTACTGTCATCGCGTTGAGGTGGCAAAAGTCTTGGCATAATCTCCATGAGAGATCTTTCTTCTTCACAAGTAATGCAGGAGCAGCAAAGGGACTGATGACCCACAAGTATAGGGGTGTATCATAGTACTTTCGATAAATAAGAGTGTCGAACCCAACGAGGAGCAGAAGGTGCTGACAAGGAGTTTCGGTAAAGGTTTCACTGTAAATGCTAGCAGACAAGTTTTTAGGGGTTTTTGATATAGCAGGTAAATAAAATGCAAGTAAGTAAAAGACAGTAATAATAATTGCAGCGAGTGGCCCAATCCTTTTTAGAGCAAAGGACAAGCCGGTTGGTTTACTTATGATGACAAAATGTTCTTGAGGACACACGGGATTCTAGTCAAGTGCTTTCGCTTCACATAGTTGATTAATCTTCATTGTTTTGATAAGTGTTGTGTGGGTGAACCTATGCTAATGCACCGCCCTTACTTGGACTAATACATACTTGTGATTATACCTCTTGCAAGCATCCGCAGTTACAAGAAAGTAATTAAGATAAATCTAACCACAGCCTTAAACTCTGAGATCCTACGCTCCCTTGTGCACCGGTATACTAACGGGGGTTTAGGTTTCTGTCACTCCGGCAACCCCACAATTAGCAACCAAATACACAATGCATTCCTCTAGGCCCATAAAGGTGAAGTGTCATGTAGTCGACGTTCACACGACACCACTAGAAGAATAGCACCACAACTTAAATATCAAACCATTAAATATTACTCAACATAATTCCACTACTAACAGCGTGACTTCTCCCATGTCCTCAAGAACTAAACGAACTACTCACGAGACATCATATGGATCATGATCAGAGGTGATATAATGATGATGGATAACGATCTGAACATATACTTTAATTCACCGATAAAACTCAATAGCATCAACCACAAGGAGTAATTAACACCGGGAGAGTTTCCCCTATGAACTAAACAAAGTATAGCCCTAGATGTTACAGCGGAACGAGATGGTGCAGCGGTGATGGTGGTGATGGCGGTGGAGATGATGATGATGATCCCGATGAAGTCCAGCGCGATGACGATGAGGATGGCGATGATCTCCCCCTCCGGGAAGGAATTTCCCCGGCAGATTTCTCCCTGCCGGAGAGCTTTTTCTCTCTCTGTTGTTTCCGCCTCGTGGAGGCGGCGGAATATTTTCTCACGGACTCCCCGTGTCTTAGGGTTTCTGGGGGATGAAGTACGCGAAGGGGGAGCGCCTGAGGTGGGCCAGGGGCACCACACCTGGCTAGGGCGCGGCCAAGGTGGGCCCCGCGCCCAGGGGTGGTGTGGGCCCCTCCTGGCCCATCTCAGCCTCCCCTTTTGGCTTAGTCCATCTTCTGATAAAATAGGAACATCTGTCTTCTCGGAAATATTTTTAGTGCTCCAGAAATATAGTGCCTTGACGTGCTTTTTCCAGCTGAAATCTGACTCCGGCAGTTAATTATCCAATGATCATCAAACATGCAAAATAAGACAAAATAACATAAGTAACTCCTCTTAATATGAAATATATCATTGAATAACAGTAAATTATGCTATAAAATAGTGATGCAAAATGGACGTATCAACCCCCCCAAGCTTAGACCTCGCTTGTCCCCAAGCGAAAGCTGAGCTCAGTAAACTAGAACAAAAGTTTATGGAGTGAAGCGTCGATAATAAAGAATACGGACAAGAAGCATCAGTAATTACTAAACAACACAACTCATTTTAAACAGCAACTACTCTTCATATAACCTAACTTGAACATGAGTAGTGAAACAACCACAATAAAAATACACGAAGGAAATTATAGATTAGTAATGGCACACTTCATTCTTGGTCATAGAACAATAAGCAATCAATACTTATCTTTCGAAAGGAGTCTTTATATTAGAGCTTATATTGCAGAACTTCCACACTCAATTATCACACCTTCTTTACAGTCATTGATAACTTGCAAAGCTATATTCTTAGAGGCAAAAGTCTTTGTGCTAAGACAAGAAGGATAAAAGACATGATTGACAATATTAATGATATATATGGTTGAATCACAACAACTCAAATGCTTGCTCAAGGAAGAAGGAAATAGGTGTACTGACTCAACATGAAAAGTAAAAGAAAGGCCCTTCGCAGAGGGAAGCAGGGATTAAGTCATGTGCTAGAGCTTTTAAGTTTTTGAAATCATATAGAGAGCAAAAATTAAGTTTTGAGAGGTGTTTGTTAATTGTCAACGAATGGTAGCGGGTGAAAACAGTATTCTCCCTGTCAAACAGACTTTTAAGAGCGGCTCCCATGAAGGACGTTATTTCTACCAGCAAGGCAGATCATCCCTCTTTCTCTTTGGTTTACACACGCAGATATTTCACTGTTTGTCAATGCTTACTGATAATTCAGGGCAAAAGTGTGAAGAGAATTAAGCGTTAAAGTTGTAATTAATTGGGACTGGGCATCCCGTTGCCAGCTCTTTTTGCAAGTTATTGGATAAGCGGATGTATATGCCACTAGTCCAGGTGTAAAGTCTGTTTGACAAGTAGAATAAAGGATAACCACACTACTTCCTCATGAGCTAGTAAACATTGACACAAAAGGGAATAATAACATTTTGAATAATTTAAAGGTAGCACATGAAAAATTTACTTGGAGTGGCAAAGAAATACCACATATAGGTAGTTATGGTGGACACAAATGGCATGGGTTTGGCTCAAGGATTTGGATGCACGAGAAGCATTCCCTCTCAGTACGGTGGTTAAGGCTAGCAAGGTCATGTGCAAGCATAAAAGTTGGGGGATACACACAAATATATGTAATAGAAGCAACCATGCTATCTTCCCTGTAAGCACAAATGTTTTAACTCAAAGAATACTAATCTTATTGGCTAGCAAGAAAGAAAGATAAAGGGATAATATTTTTGCATGTAATTCCCTCCTTCTACTTAAGTTTTCATGGTATTGTTGCTAATGACCAATACTAAGTTTGCCACAACTAATATAATTTACTTAATGTACCCAAAAGTGGCGTCAATACTAATGGCAAGATCAGCACATAAAGAAGATTGCAGGCTAAAATAAAATGTACCGAAAGTAAAGGTGGAACTTCTCATTAATATTCTGAACAAAGACACACTCAAACCAACGGATACATGGATAACTAAAGGATTGACACTCCACATCGCAAACCATCTTATAAGATAACTTCTCTACTCATGATATGACCACGAAATTATAAAAACGAAAGGATAAAGATGATACTGGGCACTCCCCCAAGCTTGGAACAAGCCAAGGGAGTGCCATTACCCCTTGACGATTTAGGCTTGATCTCTTGGTGGCGACTCCCTAATGAGCTTCTCGACCAAATCCTTCAATTCATCTATCTTGTATGTGAGGATGCGGATCATCTCCGAATTGTGTTCGATGCGGTTCATGAACTGGTCAGAAGGTGAATCCCAGCTCTTGGAATTGTTTCCCCACTTCTCACTGGACTTAGGGCTTTCTTTTCCTGCATTGTTAGATCGATCTATATCCCAACAAGTAGGCAACTCCATCTCCGGAACTCTCTCAAATTGATACTTATGGATGAGGGTATGGAAAGGGTTACTGGAGTTTGAGGCGAGTGTCTTGGGTGCAAAGGCATGACGCGATGCCTCACCACCCATGTTCAGGTTCTTCACAGGATTGAAAGGGTTGGCAGTCACCCCGATGCTTGCAATAGTAGCGCGAGGACGTGGAGTTGAGTCTTCCTCTACTTCATCATCGGTTTCGCTCTTGACCTCCTCCTCGATCCTCTGGTCCATGATGTCCTCCACGCCTCCTTGCTCTCGTTGTCGTTGGAGAAGACCATGGCGCTCTAAATCCGAAAATAGTTCCTGGCAGAAAACAGCTCGAAACAAAACTCGACGAAAACACGATATACGGACCTCGGGAGATCCGGGTGATTATATAGCAAAAAGTTTTACGACAAAAGGAAGGTACAGGACGAAACGGGGTCGGAGACGGGCCCACACGCACCCACGGCGCGGCCAGGGTGGGGCCCGCGCCCAGGGGTGGTGTGGTGCCCTCGGGCACCGTTTCCTACCCTTTTCCGACTCATAATTTTCCATATTATGTAAAAACAACAAATATTTAGTTGAAAAGTAAATCGCGAACTTTTTCTTACCGAAACTGTTACCTATTCCAAATCAGCTTTGCAGTTGTCTGAATTTGACTTTTTATAAAATCCTCTGGAGTTACCACTTTGATAAATCAACATCTTCATTATAAGAATCTCCAGAAATGTAATGCTTGAGTCTTTGACCATTAACCACTTGTGGTCTGTCCCCATCTAGTGAATTGATTTTAATCGCACCTGAGCGATAGACCTCCTCAATGATATAAGGTCCTTCCCATTTTGAAAGTAATTTTCCTGCAAAAAATCTGAGACGAGACCTATACAATAAAACTTTTTCACCTACGTTAAATTCTCTCTTAAGAATTCTTCTATCATGCCATTGCTTAACTTTCTCTTTAAAGAGCCTAGCATTTTCATAAGCTGCATTTCTCCATTCATCTAAAGAATTCAAATTAAGCAATCTCTTTTTACCGGCAAGTTTAAAGTCTCTATTAAGTTCTTTCACCGCCCAATAGGCTTTATGTTCTAATTCTAAGGCAAATGACAAGCTTTTCCATAAACCATTTTGTAAGGAGACATTCCCATAGGATTTTTATAAGCAGTTCTATAAGCCCACAAAGCATCGTTAAGCTTTTTAGACCAATTTTTTCTAGATTTATTAACAGTCTTTTGCAAAATAGACTTAATCTCTCTATTTGAATTCTACTTGACCACTTGTTTGGGGATGATATGGTGAAGCAATTCTATGATTAACATCATACTTAGCTAGAGTTTTTCTAAAAGCACCATGAATAAAATGAGAACCCCCATCAGTCATGAGATATCTAGGCACACCAAACCTAGGGAAGATAATATCTTTAAGCATTTTTAATGATGTCTCACCATCAGCACTAGAAGTTGGTATAGCTTCTACCCATTTAGTAACATAATCAACAGCAACAAGTATATGAGTATAACCATTTGAGGAGGAAAAGGACCCATAAAGTCAAATCCCCAACAGTCGAAAGGTTCAATAACAAGAGAATAATTCATAGGCATTTCATTACGTCTACTAATGTTACCTACTCTTTGACATTCATCACATGATAAAACAAATTTTCTAGCATCTCTAAAAAGGGTAGGCCAATAAAAACCTGATTGTAGAACCTTTTGCGCAGTTCTATCTCCAGCGTGATGTCCTCCATAAGCACTTCCATGGCATTTGCTCAATATTTCTTTCTGTTCATACTCAGGAACACATCTTCGCATAATGCCATCTACTCCTTCTTTATACAAATGTGGGTCATCCCAAAAATAATGCCTCAAATCATAAAAGAACTTTCTTCTTTGCTGAGCTGTAAAGGTCGGAGGCAAATACTTGGCAACAATAAAATTAGCATAATCAGCATACCAAGGACTTTCGCGTGAGCTTACCTTTATCGCAGCCAATTGTTCATTTGGAAAACTATCATTAACAGGTATAGGATCATCTGAAATGTTTTCTAATCTAGACAAATTATCAGCAACAGGATTTTCAGCACCTTTCCTATCTACATATGTAAATCAAATTCTTGCAGTAAAGTACCCATCTTATGAGCCTAGGCTTAGCATCTTTCTTTTCCATAAGGTATCTAATAGCAGCATGATCAGTGTGAATAGTAACTTTTGAATCAACAATATAAGGTCTAAATTTATCACAAGCAAAAACAACTGCTAAAAATTCCTTTTCAGTAGTAGCATAATTCTTTTGAGCGGCATCAAGTGTTTTACTAGCATAATGAATAACATTTAACTTCTTGTCTACCCGCTGTCCAAGAACAGCTCCTACAGCAAAATCACTAGCATCACACATTATTTCAAAAGGTAAAGTCCAATCAGGAGGTTGAACAACAGGAGCTGTGATTAAAGCCTTTTTTAGAGTTTCAAAAGCTTCCTTGCAATCATCATCAAAAACAAAAGGTACATCTTTTTGAAGAAGATTAGTGAGGGGTTTTGAAATTTTAGAGAAATCTTTAATAAACCTCCTATAAAAACCGGCATGACCAGAATACTACGGATACCTTTCACATCCCTTGGACAGGGCATTTTCTCGATTGCTTCAACTTTAGCTCTGTCCACTTCAATACCTCTTTCAGAAATTTTGTGCCCTAGGACAATTCCTTCATTAACCATGAAATGACATTTCTCCCAATTAAGAACAAGATTGTCTCCTCACATCTCTGCAAAACTTTATCAAGATTGTGCAAGCAATTATCAAAGGAAGTTCCGTAGACGGAAAAATCGTCCATGAATACTTCCACAATTTCTTCACAAAAACCATGAAAAATAGCAGACATGCATCTTTGGAACGTAGCAGGAGCATTACACAAACCAAAAGGCATACGTCTATAAGCATAAGTTCCATAAGGACAAGTAAAAGTAGTTTTCTCTTGATCTTGTGCTTTAACAGCAATTTGTGAGAATCCAGAATAACCATCAAGGAAACAAAAATGGTTTTCTTAGACAACCTTTCTAACATTTGATCAATAAAAGGCAAAGGATAATGATCTTTCTTAGTTACTTTATTGACCTTTCTAAAATCAATGCACATCCTATACCCAACTACTACTCTTTGAGGAATAAGTTCATCATTTTCATTTGGTACAACAGTAACTCCTCCTTTCTTAGGGACACAATGCACAGGACTTACCCATCTACTATCAGCAATAGGATAAATTATACCAGCATCAAGAAGTTTTAATACCTCATTTCTTACCACTTCTTTCATTTAGGGATCAAGCGACGCTGATGCTCAACAACAGGTTTTGCATCGGGTTCAATGTTGATGGCATGTTGACATATAGTAGGAGAAATCCCCTTTAAATCATCCAAAGTGTATCCCATAGCTCCTCGATGTTTCTTTAGTACTTCTAATAACCTTGCTTCTTCATTACCTGAAAGTTTAGAACTAATAATAACAGGATATACTTTCCTTTCATCAAGATAAACATACTTAAGATTATCAGGTAAAGGTTTTAAATCGAAGACAGGATCTTCCTTAGGAGGCGCTGAGGTACCCAAATCTTCCACAGGCAAATTATGCTTAAGTATTGGTGGTTGACGAAGAAAGGCATTGTCAATCTCATTCCTCTCCTCCATAAATACTTCACTTTCGTGTTCCTCCATGAATTGCTGCAAGGCATTGTTAGGAGCAACAGCAATAGAAGCAAGTTGTTCATTTGATCTCATTAGGCAATCAGTTTCATAAAGTTGTTTACCAAACTTAGAGAAATTAAACTCATAAGATTCTCCATTAAATTTAGTGTAAATTTTCTCTTTCTTACAATCTATAATGCACCACATGTATTCAAGAAAGGCCTACCAAAAATAATGGGACAAGCTTTACTAGCAACAGAACCAAGTACTAGAAAATCAGCAGGGTATTTAGTCTTACCACATAAAACTTCAACATCTCTCACAATACCAATTGGGAGATAGTTTCTCTATTAGCAAGCTGAATAACCACATCAATCTCCTCAAGTTCGCAAGGACCAATTTCATGCATAATTTCTTTATAAAGATCAAAAGGAATAGCACTAGAACTTGCACCAATATCACATAAACCATAATAGCAATGTTCTCCTATTTTGACTGAAAGCACAGGAACACTTGTTTTCCTAGCTCTACTGGGATGTGAAACAATATTAGAGGCATCTTCACAAAAGATAATATGTCCTCCTTCTACATTTTCAGTTACCAAATCCTTTACTATTGCTATTGTGGGTTCAACCGCTATTTGTTCAGCAGGTTCTAAAGCTTTCTTTGCACTTTTATTAACCACACTAGCTATGATAGAATGTTCCCTAATTTTAACAGGAAAAGGTGGTTTCTCAATATAAGGTTCTGGCAAGATACGATCAACTGTATGAACTTCAATGTTTTTAATATTGGCAGAATTAGTATTATCTTTGTAAGGCAAATGATACTTATTGCAACTTTCTTTAGGAACATCAAGATAAGAGGCAAAAGCCTTGTAACAGTTTGCAATAACTTGAGAATCAAGACCATACATATCATAGAGATTACGAAAATTATCAGTATTCATAAAAGTTTTAATGCATTCGTAATCATACTTTATACCTGATTCTCTACCTTTGTCGTTCTCCCATCCTTCAGTATTTTCCTCAATCCGATCAAGAAGGTCCCATTTAACTTCCTCTTTATTACGCGTAAATGATCCAGCACAAGAGGTATCCAATAGAGTTTTATCTTGAAGAGAAAGCCTTGCATAGAAGTTATCAATAACACATTACCAGGAAGCTCATGAATGGGGCATTTGAGCATTAATGATTTCAATCTCCCCCACGCTTGGGCAATACTTTCTCCATCATGAGGCCAAAAATTATATATATGATTCCGATCTTGATGAATTTCACTAGGAGGATAAAATTTAGAATAAAAGAGAGGCACAATCTCCTCCCAGCCAATAGAACGCCCATTTTCAGCATCCTATACCATTTTGCAGCTTTACCAGTCAACGATATAGAAAACAATTTCTTCTTGACCTCTTCCATTGAAATACCTGCACACTTGAACAACTCGCATAATTCATGAATAAATAGCAAATGATCCCCAGGAGGGACAGTTCCATCTCCTGCATAGCGGTTATTCGTAACTCGTTCAACAATTTTCATAGGTATTTTAAATGGAATTACTTGATCAGGTGGTTCCT
This sequence comes from Poa pratensis, assembly GCA_947311845.1. NCBI lineage: Eukaryota > Viridiplantae > Streptophyta > Magnoliopsida > Poales > Poaceae > Poa > Poa pratensis. Next base: position 3,757,370 of record CAMZMU010000043.1, read on the forward strand.
CTTCTACTACCGTAGCAGTGGTAGTAGTATTTCCAAACAGGGATTCAAATGGAGATCTCTCCATGATAAAATAAAGTAGCAAGCAGAAATAAAAATAGCACCTACAGTAAAAGTTTCCCTTACCAATTCCACTCACCAATAGCGCTTCACTCCCCGGCAACGGCGCCAGAAAATAGTCTTGATGACCCACAAGTATAGGGGGTGTATCGTAGTACTTTCGATAAATAAGAGTGTCGAACCCAACGAGGAGCAGAAGGTGCTGACAAGGAGTTTCGGTAAAGGTTTCACTGTAAATGCTAGCAGACAAGTTTTTAGGGGTTTTTGATATAGCAGGTAAATAAAATGCAAGTAAGTAAAAGACAGTAATAATAATTGCAGCGAGTGGCCCAATCCTTTTTAGAGCAAAGGACAAGCCGGTTGGTTTACTTATGATGACAAAATGTTCTTGAGGACACACGGGATTCTAGTCAAGTGCTTTCGCTTCACATAGTTGATTAATCTTCATTGTTTTGATAAGTGTTGTGTGGGTGAACCTATGCTAATGCACCGCCCTTACTTGGACTAATACATACTTGTGATTATACCTCTTGCAAGCATCCGCAGTTACAAGAAAGTAATTAAGATAAATCTAACCACAGCCTTAAACTCTGAGATCCTACGCTCCCTTGTGCACCGGTATACTAACGGGGGTTTAGGTTTCTGTCACTCCGGCAACCCCACAATTAGCAACCAAATACACAATGCATTCCTCTAGGCCCATAAAGGTGAAGTGTCATGTAGTCGACGTTCACACGACACCACTAGAAGAATAGCACCACAACTTAAATATCAAACCATTAAATATTACTCAACATAATTCCACTACTAACAGCGTGACTTCTCCCATGTCCTCAAGAACTAAACGAACTACTCACGAGACATCATATGGATCATGATCAGAGGTGATATAATGATGGATAACAATCTGAACATATACTTTAATTCACCGATAAAACTCAATAGCATCAACCACAAGGAGTAATTAACACCGGGAGAGTTTCCCCTATGAACTAAACAAAGTATAGCCCTAGATGTTACAGCGGAACGAGATGGTGCAGCGGTGATGGTGGTGATGGCGGTGGATGATGATGATCCCGATGAAGTCCAGCGCGATGACGATGAGGATGGCGATGATCTCCCCCTCCGGGAAGGAATTTCCCCGGCAGATTTCTCCCTGCCGGAGAGCTTTTCTCTCTCTGTTGTTTCCGCCTCGTGGAGGCGGCGGAATATTTTCTCACGGACTCCCCGTGTCTTAGGGTTTCTGGGGGATGAAGTACGCGAAGGGGGAGCGCCTGAGGTGGGCCAGGGGCACCACACCTGGCTAGGGCGCGGCCAAGGTGGGCCCCGCGCCCAGGGGTGGTGTGGGCCCCTCCTGGCCCATCTCAGCCTCCCCTTTTGGCTTAGTCCATCTTCTGATAAAATAGGAACATCTGTCTTCTCGGAAATATTTTTAGTGCTCCAGAAATATAGTGCCTTGACGTGCTTTTTCCAGCTGAAATCTGACTCCGGCAGTTAATTATCCAATGATCATCAAACATGCAAAATAAGACAAAATAACATAAGTAACTCCTCTTAATATGAAATATATCATTGAATAACAGTAAATTATGCTATAAAATAGTGATGCAAAATGGACGTATCAGGGACTAGCACTGAATTGCAAAACTCCTTGGCTCATCAGTTCAATGACTTGTTTTTCAATTTCTGTTTTCTGCATTGGGTTGTATCTGTAAGGCCGGAGTTTGGCTGGAGTTGCTCCTGGCAGCAAAGGAATCTTGAGATCACACAGTCTTCGAGGTGGTAAGCCTTTTGGTTCGTCGAACAGGTCAACGAATTCACCCAACAGATGATTGATCGCTTCTGGAATGGGCCTTTTATGCTTGGGATCCTCAGGAGTTACTTGGAGTATATACAGGATAGAACATGCTTGTTTCGCTGCACAATTTCAGGCCATAAAATGATTTTACAGCTCGAAGTATCTGCCCTGACCCCTTGCAGTTTGAGGCTCTGCTCACCTTGCTTCATTGATAACCACTTGGAGTCCCAATCAACTTCCATAGGGTTGTGTGCTTGCAACCACTCTATACCCAATATGACATCATAACAATGCAGAGGACTCACTTTCATGCTAGTAGCGAATTGTACACCCTGACAGGTCCATACACAATCTTGAATGATCTCAGTTCCTTGCAGTATAGCGCCATTGGCCACCTTTACTCTGATTGGTTTGTTCATTTTGGTCACAACAGCCAGTTGAGTTGCAATATTACTGCTGATGAAATTTCCAGAAGAACTTGAATCGATTAACATCAGCACTTCTTTTCCTTGGATAACACCTTGCAACCTGAAACAAGAGTTATTTTCTGTACTACCAACAGCTTGCTGAGACAAGGCATAGAGATCCTGTTCCATCTCAGTTTCACCATCAACCGCAGTAGTGAATGATTCAGGACTCTCAGATCCATCTAGCATATTCAAAAATTCTTCAACCACATTGAGATTAACTGTCTTCGCACACTGATGGGTAGGACTGAATTTTTCTCCACACTTGAAACATAACCCACGGCTCTTCGATAATTCTTCAATGCTTGGAATTTCTGAGAGCTCGTTGCAGGTTTTGCACTATCAAAGTTCTTCTTATCCTCATGGCTCTGCATTTGCTTGTTTTTGCTTGCAGTAGCAGGAGTAGTCAGAGGAGAAAACGCTTTAGAGTTGACGCGTGTATATATATTATTCTTTGAATAACTCGTCGGCCGATCACCTTCCTCGCCGATTTCTTCCTGCAAAAGTGCGAGAGAAACAACAGTCACCAAATCTTCTGGTTGGTGGATAAGCACAATAGCTTTGATATCTTTCTGTAGACCATCTATAAATCTAGTGGTGAAGAACATAGGGTCTAAATCAAGTTTATAAGCTAGCATATGGTGCATGAGGGTGTCAAATCATTCTACATACTCGCTGACAGTACTGATTTGGTGGATTTTGAAAGATTGTCTATTGAGCAAGTCATAGTGACCACGATCAAAACGCTTGCTAATGATATCGCACAGCTCATTCCAACTGACAGTACCCATTTTCTCTTCAGCACTCTGAAACCACAGAGCTGCGTTACCCGTGAGATGCATGGTAGCATACGCAACCTAGTACTCGAATCCAATGCTATAGGCACGGAAGTATTTCTCGCACGCTTTCCTCCAAAGACGAGGATTATCTCCATCGAATTTGGGGAATTCTGCTTGTGGCGGAGGATTGCCAACATGTGACCCCCCGTAACCACGACATTCTCAGTAGATGCGCCTGGATCGAATGGAACCATAGACAGGAAGCGATTCAGACCTTCGACCGGGGTGGGTGATGGAGGAGTCGAATCCTCCACCACCACGACCCCGGTGATGAGCTTGTCGTCGTGGCCTTGCCCGGAGTGTGCGCTGAGTTGCGCCTCCGACGGAGATGGGCCTGTCGATGGAGGGTGCGTTGCTGGAGGAGAACCCAGCGCGCCCGCTCCCACTCCCTTCGCGATGTGGTTGACCTGACGGCGGAGTTCGGTCACCGCCGAGCCGAGGTCGCCTGGACTCCATCTCAGGTTTCCAGGTCTCGAACGTCGCCTTGAGGTTCTACATCTCAGGTTCCAGAGCCGCGATCGAGCCTTGCAGCGTGGCGATGTCTGGCTTGATGGTGTCGATGGCTAGCCGGATCGCCTGCATCTCTTCTGACATTCCTTCACGGATCCGCTTCTTCGATCCTTCGATCATGCTGATGAGCTTGTCTAATTTGGCGTCCATCTCGTCGATCCGCTTGGACGTATCCCACAGAGTTTGCGCCTTGTCCGTTCCCAGCTTGACGGCGGAATTCAGTCGAACAGTTGAACTGCACGACTGGAGAAGAACTAGCTTGACCAGAATCGACCCACCGCAGGCGTTCGCGAACGAACTTTGTGCAGATCCGCGAAGGTCTGCGCCTAACGATGAGGATCCAGATGGATCTCGAACTGATCTCGCTGAAACGGAAGCCGCCTGGCAATCTGATACCAAATGTTAAGCACCGAGATCAACGAACAACACTTAACAACACAGACAGCACCAACTCACGATTCACACCCAGATACGCCTTCAATTGTTGAGTTCATACAGGAGTTCATACAGGGAAGTTTGGGGTAGAAGAGAAGCAGGGGACTGGGAGGAGAAGAACAGGGAGACGGGGTTCAGAGTTTCCTTTCGTTCGATGGCTTCAAAAGCAGAGAACAAACACGGTTCGCAGGCCTAGATAACGACATCTTCGCCCTTTCGGGGACCCACACCAGTTGTCGCGCAGCTGGAAGAAGGAGAAGGAGATCACGCCGCCCACTCCGTCCTGCCAACCGAGCAGTCCTCCTCGTCTCTCTCTTTGAGCGACGTAGCTCGTCACGTTCGTCAGGTGTACCGCTGCTCCTGATCTTCTTCTCTATGTCTCTTTTAGCTTGGCGAGTCGAGGTAGCAGCCGGGTCCGTGACAAAGATGTTTTAGCATTTGTCTACATTCACATATATCTAGATGTATATAGACATATTTTAGTGTGTATGTGCACTTATATTAGTATGCATGTAGACAACATGTTAGATAACTAAAACGTCTTATATTTATGCACGGATGGAGTAGAAGAAAAGATAGACATGCATCTTGCCCAAAATATTTGTAATACCTAATATATAAAGGCTGGAAGAAATCAGCCTCCAAGTCCGACGACACGTCGCCCCCTTTCCCCAACCGTCCGATCAGCTCTGTCCGACGGTCAGGATTCGCGCACGTCGCCCCCCAGCGCGCGGCACTGTTCACGTAATAGTGATCTCCATTTTCTTCCAATCAGCGATCGACACGTGTACCGGTCACCAACCGGTGACTCCGGTTCCAGCCGGTCACCCCCCCGCACGAATTTTGGCGCACAAAATTTACAGAAAACCCTCCCGAAGGACTAATTTGCAATTTCGCGGAAACCAAGGGATCTCCGTACAAAACAACCACCACGCCACATCCTCCCTCCTTCTCCCGCGACGCTGGAGGTCGCCGCCGTCGCCGCCGCACGCCCCCGCCGCTCCGCTCCTCCTGGACAAATCGCCGCCTGCAGCAGCTCCGCCGCCGCGTCCACTCCATCCGCGCCCAGTATCGTTTGCCGGAACGGCGCACGCGTCTCGGAAATCCTCGTCATCGTTGACCACGTCCCACCCTGCTTGTAATATCCCAGCATTTAGGAGTTTCCGAAGGGTAGAAATAGAAATTTGTGCATCTATATGCATGCATTTGAAAATCCTGAATAAATTTTTCGCAAATTAAAAACCCTAAGTGATCAGAGTTCATTCAACTTAATGAATAAGGTTTAGTTCATCTTAGGTGAATGCAAATAAATTCCGACATGAATTTATTGGTTGTGGAAAATTTTGAATCCAATTTGAATATTCAAATAATTTGAATTTGTAAAGTAATTCAAATTAAAACAATCAAGTAACAAAAACAATAATTAAGTAAATGAGTTTATAAATGTTTGCATAATTTAAATCTTTACAATAAATATTACAACTCATTGAATTCTTGCAAAGACAAACAAATAACTTTATTAAATAATTACAATAATACATTGTTTTTAAAATTGAATTACAACAAATTGAAATACAAAGAGGAAAATTACAATTATTTCCTAAACTAAAATGTCTTGTATTTCTTTCTTCTTCTTCTTGGTCTTCTTCCAATATTGCTTTCCTGCAAATCAAAAGAAAGGCAAGAACAAAAGAAAACAAATACAAAGAGGGGATTAGTGTTAATTAAAGCCCTCAGTTTATGGCAGTGTAGTGCACTGCTAAACACATCATTGGGATGTTGTTAATCAAGGTTAGCATCTGTTCTTAAGCATCATTTGCCTCAGCACAACATCATTGGCCTAAATCCACTTGGCAGTCAGAAATAAACCACACATGAAGGATAATATCAAACCAGCCGAAGCTCCACGTTAACAGAACCTTGGAGCCAAGCAAGCAAGCAGCACACTCACTTTCCACATTCGGTGCTGTCACCAGCACAGAGAAACAAGCCAGGGAAGGATAAGAGCAAGGGATACCGTAGCAGCAAGGTAGCAAAACACAACTATTTCACTCACTCAAGCAACCAGCTCGAGTTCATCAACCACAGCCACAGTTCATCACCAAATCACACATCCATCCACTTTTCACCACACAATCCTTGCCAAAAGCAAGAACAAGATGGGATTGAAGCATAAGGCCAAGCTGGAGCATGGAGGGAAGGCCAGGAGCTAGAAGGGAGCAGCTGGAGCAGGAGGAGCAGGCCAGTAAGGAGAGCAAGCAACAGATCCACAAGAAGCACCACAACCACCATCTTAAATCACCAAGAGGTTGATCCTCTAATTTTCCTTAGCAAATAAAATTGGATAAGTACTCATATGTGGTTTGGATGGGGAATTTTCCCTCAGATAGGCATAGAAGTGCTATGCTAGTTCATCACAGGGATCTTAGATCAAGCAAAGCATCTGTTCTTATTAACTCAGGGCCTCAGCCTATGCATCATAGGCAAGGGACAATAAACACAAAATGCTAGGTTTGCATCTGTTAGTAGCACACATCCAGTACTTGGTGTTGGGCACAAATCCTCAAGGAAGAGCACCTCAAGCACATCTGTGCACCAACAAGAATACTGGAAGGCATAAAGATATTTCCTAAGCTGAATTTATTAGCTAGCTTCTGTGTAACTCAATTAGAGTCATCACAGCTTGCAAAGCTAAGATTAATTAGCTATAGAAATAATTCTACACTTGTATAAGGCAGAGCACCACCATAGCATCCAACTGTGGCACATCTCTGAACCCAATGGTTCAGAGTAGCACACACACACATACATCACTAGCAACAGCCAGGAAGTAAGAAACAACCACAACATCATTTAGATGAGGATATCAACACAATCCTCTCTCCGAGTTAAGATGACAGAAACAAGCAAGTGCTAAACGACCCAACTGAATAATTCTTCAGTTAGCACAAGTGACCGAGAGAGGCACCACAAGCACATCATCTGTCGAGGGACAGAACCAGCAACTCAACACCACAGCCGCAGCCTAGCTAGATCATCTCCAACAATTTTAAAGAGGTTTTTGAGCACGTTCAGTGTTCATCACAGGAGCAGCAGAGCAGCTCAATACCTAAGCAGCCGAAACCTAAATCACAAATTCATACCCAACATTTCAGAGCAAGGCACGTAGGCCAGGGGAGAGAAGAGCAGAAGAGAGTAGGGGAAAAGAAACTTACTCATCGCTCAGGCGCAACCATGGCGGCATGGTGGGGCAGTGCCCACGCGACCACCATGGCGCAACTTGGGGAAAACTTCCCCGTTCATCACCACCATCACCACCACGGCGGCACAGGGGTGAACCCTGCACCGAGCCACGGCAGGACATCGGAGCAGCACAAGCACGGCGAGGTCACCGAAAACCCAGGCTCGGGCACGGGTCGCGCGCGGCCGCACCAGGCTGGGAAAATCAAATCGCCGGGGCAGGAATGGAGAGGACGGCGTGGCGCATCGTTTGCGCCACGGCAAGGCGGCGGAAGTCGCCGGAGCTCGCCGGAGATGGCCGGCGACAGCGGCGGCGACATGCACGGGAGAGAGAGAATGAGGAATGGGGATCAAGCTGAGCTAGTGCGTGCGTTGGGTGCGTGCCTGTGTTGTGCACGTACATAGGCTTGGCCCCAACCAGTGTAGGCTAGTGTACGTGTGTACTTTTAGCCAATAAACCATTCGGCCCAAGTAATCAATCAACTCTTTTCTTTCCTTTTAAAACGACTTACAAATAATTCCTTAAGGAGTTCAAAATCTAAACTAAGCTATTTCAAAAGTTTAAACTACATTCAAAATCATTTTAAGTAATTTATAATATGAGGAATAAAAATATAATTTCTATGGTATTTGTTAACTCAAATGAACATATTTAAAATTCAATAAGTCATGTGTGTTATAAGAAATGTTTAGAATTGAGTAAGTAATATTTTGAATGACTTATTACTTAAAATTGAGAAAAATAAAATATATCTATTTATATCATTTGAATGTGTGATCAATTAAAATTGAATCACTCTAAAACTGAACCAACAATTTACTTATCATTTTAAATATGGAGTTAATTTGAAATGTTATTTTGGATGCATTTCAACTCCATTTAAAATGCTTCACATGTTTAAACTTCAAAGATAAAAACATGTTTTAATTATGATATGTCTTTCTTTGAGAGCATTTGTAAATACCATGTGTGGATATGAATAATTGATATTCCATTAAATGGTTAATTAAAGTGATATTTTCTATAAGAAAAATAATTATTAAAAGATGTTTACATAATCTAAAAATGAAATCTCTACTTAATAAAATATGAGCACTATTATTATTATCATCAACATTGGATTATCTTTGTGTTATAGTTTTATTCGTAAAGACCATATCCTAAAACTAAGAATTTTATCACAAAATGATGTTACTTTAATTATTTCTTTTAAGTGTGATACTTAAATAATAAGAAACTTAAAAGTGGTTATTCTTAATATTTGTTAACACTTCTTCATTTAAATAAAAGTGAAACACACTTAACACTTAAAGAACTAGTATTCTGAAATCACCAAGTGAAACAAATCAAATTCTAAAATCTTAAACATTCACTAATCCCAACTCATTATTATCGTAAGCAATTGTAACAGCACCTAAAGATGATAAAATAACCTAAGCTAAATTTACGATGTTATCGAAGTGTCATTTTAAAATGAAGCTTACCTAGTTAAACTTGGGTATGATTGGGGGTATTTTGCGATGCATTTCATTACTATGCATAATAGCATCTTGCCAGAGTTTTCTGTAGTCCTTATCGGGATTACGTTGCCTTTTTCAGAACTCGGGGTTTTACCGCAAACCCTAGAACCCCGAAGGGTTTGAACTGCTATTCCTATCCAAGGCAAGTTCACTCTTGCTCATGTCCTACTTGATTATGTTTATCAAAGTAAATGCAAAATACTATGGTTTATCATTGCATGAAAAAGAAAAACATATTTTCGAATGATGTGAATTGCTATATATATTGTTGGCTGGCAGATGGAACCATGGTATGATGTGGTTGGTGGAGGTTCCATTTGCACGGGAAAGTATTACCTAGGACTTAAGAACCAATGCCGTCAGCGTTCTTGCGCCGTAAATGAAGCGTTAACCATGAGACTTGGAATGGGACGGGAAAGTCATCTGTGATCTTTTCCCTTTCGCATGTCAACGACTGCCAGTTCCTTAGGCTGTAGATCTTGCGGGACTACATGCACATGGGTGGGATCCCTTAATTCCCAACGGTAACTGGGGTCTATGATGGATTGTAGGGATGTCTGGAACGGTCTATCTGTATGGTATAGGGAGGACTTTGGGTCCGGATCGGTCTACCATCAGATATAGGGGAGGACAGACCTACAAAAGGGTGGGCATGCGGGGTTGTTGGAGAAGCACGGCGAATGGCTTGGATCAACAATCGGGCCCCACACCATAGGAAGTGTGGACAGGAAAGTACGCCTGGTTGTGCAACATGATGTTGGTCTCTTATGGGTAAAGTAACGTACCTCTGCAGAGTGTAAAAATGTGACATGTTACTCCACGTTCCAGGAAGGAACGGCGAACGCTGCAGGAAAGGAGGCTCCTCAAGGCCCTAGCACCTGTGAATGGATGACGGGCATAGTTTTCTGAAGATAAAATAAATCTTTTCCTAAAAATGTTTTGCAAAGATATGCATGTTCATCCATGACCTTTTGGTATGGATGGTAGCTAGTGCATAAAACACCTTATTCCTATTATATGAACTTGCTGAGTAACGCTCGTGTTGCTCACTCTTTCCTCCGTTGACCCCTGCTTAGATTATTGAAGACAGCAGAGGAAGGACATGAATCCATAACGATGTTGGTGAAATCTTCAACAAGGAGTCAAATCAACCCGGTGGAGCCTGAAGGAGTCAACCTCTACTTTTTCAAAGGAAAAAAATATGGATAACATACCAAAACAATCGGACAAATACATACTATTTATTTATGCTAGAAAACAAACATATTTAATTATTTCGGATCAGTAACTATTTTGATACAATCAAGATGCACTTTCTCTAATTATTATGGAATTAAATCCAACAAATATACATTCCCACTAATTACATACTAAAATAAATATATACTAGGAAAATATAATCATAGTTCAACATTTCAAATTACTACAAAATTGGAGATACTCCAACATATATAGTAGACATGCTCAGTAAATTCCAAATTTGAATACTTTAAAGTTTTCAATGCATTTTAAATCTGATCATTTAAAAAAACGTAAAAAATAATTAACTTACAAATAACTTCCTACTTTTAATAATTTTTCAATTCAAACAATTTATAGATACAAACTTTTTTTGAATTTCAACATATTCAAATCTGAACATCTAAGCATTTACTAAACGTGAAGATAGCTCAAATATGAATAGATCTCCAATTTGACCACTTTTAAAATTTGAATAACTTTCCAACAAAAACTTTTTTTGAACTTCAACTATTTCCAAATCTGAGCAACTTTTTAATGCGAACATTTCCAAATTTAAATTTTCTACTCCGCGATATTTTTTCTTCTAACCAAATACGTTGGCTATTTATGTCGTATGATCAAATCCCAGATTTAAATATTTCAAAATATTGAATTCCTTCAAAATCTAATCATTTAATAAACGTAAACATATTTCAAATAAGAATAACTTCCCAATTTTAACAATTTTTCAAATTTGAACAATTTATAAGTGCAATATTTTTTAAAATTCCAATAGATTTAAATCCGGAAAACTTTTGAATGTGGACTTTTTCAAATTCGAATTCTTTACACTGTGGTATTTACAAATATGACCAAAAAAACATGCACACAAAAAAAAAATACGCTGACTATTTATGGCATATGATCCAAATTCAAATTTGAAAATTTAAAACTTTAGAATGCCTTACAAAACTGAGCATTCAATAAACATAAACAAAAAATCATAAATGAATAACTTCCCAATTTTAACAATTTTTGAAATTCGAACAACTTACAATTGCAAACTTCTTTTTTAAAATGTCAACATATTTAAATCTAAACATATTTGAATGCGGACATTCCAAAATTTGAATTTTACCACACGGGATGCGGCATCTGCCGTGCTAAGTTACCTAGTAGATATATTAAATGTTATTCAACCGTTGATGCCACAAGATCATGCTGCCAACCAACCAGAATTATCTTGGATAAGATATATTTCAAGGGTGTAAAAAGTTACAAATTTAGCCACAAAGCTACGTTCGTAAACCTGCCACCATAAAGAAAATGTCAGCTGGAGTCTTCCCTAGCGCGAACTTGTGCGCGGTACATTTTCAACGCCTCTTTCATGATCTTGTCCTGTGATAAGAGCCGCGATCTTGTCTTATATGTAGGATGAGTGCCGGTGTAATCTTTCCACGCCGACTCTTCTCTGGCCTCTCCTCGTCTCTGGAAGACCCTAGGGGCTACGCGTGGATCGTAACCGGCGGCAGCAAGTAGCATAATTCCGATGTGATCCGCCTCTATCTCCACCCTACAATATATGAGTGCCAAATGAGCTGTGTGCATGTCCTTAGAGTCAAAATATAAGACCATACATAGCCATGGTCTTCAAGATGACATGGTACTTTGATTATCATTTTCTATACAAACCGTATTACGTCTAGTATTTATCAACTACTACATGTTCATGTCAATTTTGTTTTGCTAGAACTCTCATGAAGATGAGTCGAACTATATATGTGGTCAATTCTGCTGATTTAACCAGCAAAGCTAGTTCAATCTTTGTTTGGGATGTATTATATAGGTTAAATGTGGGATGCAAAAGTGGATTAAATGTGCCCGAGTACATCTGCACCTGGCTACACATTATTTTAAAATGTCCAAATATTCTGATAAAATCATATGTATGTATTTCTATGCTAAATGTGCACATGCAAATTTTATGGACAAAGGATCTCATGGGTAAAAACGATAATTTGGTGCTTCCCATTTTTTGTAACAAGACAATTTTCTCTCAGCGCACCACATATATGTCCTTTCTTCATGAAACTTTGGAGAAAATGAAAACCAACAACTTCGTGCACAATGTAAAACAAAAGTCTATGTTTTTACTCAATCTACTATTGATGATGGGTACTGATGCACCTAGATACTGGAACACCGCCCTTGAGTGGATTAGTATACCTTCGGGAGAAAGGCAGTAGTTTGGAGAGGAATGGAATAAGTATCTCCGCGAGCGTGTGGAACTCTAAACAATGCCTTGCAACGACGTGTCCAATCTGTTAAAGAAAACGAAAACATGGATGACTTCTCAGCCGAAAACAAGCACTACAAACATTCACTCTCCGGTAAGAAAGAAAAACCTACCTCGTGTGCAAGAAATGTGGCAATCTCGGCATCAGTCTCGAGAAAGTTGAGCAATCCAGTGCAGATTACAATCTTACCATCAAACTTGCTATACGCGCTATCATACATGTCTCTCACGACAAATACCTCCCAGTTGAGATCTCTAAGATGCTCCGTTTGTGGTAGCATGGCCGCCATCTTTCTTTGCTTATTCCAACTCCCACTCGAAACTAGGTCCAGGTCACCGTTGTTGTCATCATCGTCGCCGCAGGGGGTCTTGGTTAGAAGAACACGATGGATTCCGTGGATGATATCATTGGTGATGCGACGGACGCGGATGGTGTTAGGGTCAGACGGGCCAAGGATGTTGTCGCCGTGCTTCTTCGTAATCCAATCGCGGGTTATGTGACCACACTTCTTTTCATCTGAGGGAGAGAGGATGACCCGGTGCACGCGGTTAGTGTAGGGCACGGTCTCCTTGTCGCTCAATGCGTAGCCGGCGGCAAGGACACTGGCGTCCGGGAGGAGGGACACCGTGGAGTATGTGAGGAAGGCCGCCGCGGCGACCTTCCACGATTTTTGGAGCCACCGACGGGCGAGGTGGGTCGGCGGACTGGCCGCCGGTATCAACGGCGCAGGGGTTCGATGGTAGCAGCGAGTCAACGGCAGCTGGGCGGGCTTGTAGCGGCGGAGAAAGGAGCGGACGAAGTGCGAGCTCCTCAAATAGCTGCTCATGTTGCTAATTTCACATGTAGCGGCGGCGTTTGATCAGTCGACGGATTTTCGCCGGGGGTTAACGGACGGTGCACGTATTGACACTTTGACAGGATGCAGGTACTCGTTGACGAGAGGTGTTAGATCGATGCACCTATGTTTTTTTTTGGCGAAATATGCACCAACGTATTCGTAGTACACAAGGATTCACCTACTATTTGTTTCGTACACGTCACAAATTAATACTGTATCATCCAGCCCGTGTATGTGCAAGGCATGTGATGAGAGCAGAAAGAGAGTACACGTGACAATATCGCCGATCCATCATCCATTACACCGTCCGATCGAGGATCTAGACCAATCTCGTGGTCTCTTTTTGAAACAAATTTCTTACACTAGCAAAAAAAAAAATACAACGAATCGCCATAATATCTTTTTCAGATACAAAAAAACATCGTATTTCTTCGAAAAGTAATGCAGCAAAAGGTTGGTTATGCTATAGATTTTTGCAACCTTTTTTTAGGAAGGCGTTACACTCGTGCAAAAATAATTTCGTAACATCTGGAAAAAATAATTCAATAAAAAAGTGGTTACGCGACATTTGTTTTCTAAGATGTTATAAAACCATGTGTTAAAAAAGATTCGCAACATTTTAAATATTAATGAAACAAAATAAACATGTGTTTGGAAATTTCTAAAAAGCACGTATACAACCTCAAAATATTCGAGGAAAACACAAACTTGTAGCGAACACCGAGAAAATCTTGCAGCAACTCGCTTGTGTTTCCGCAACAAAACAGATACATTTTTTGCTACAAATTCAACGCACGCTTGCAACATCGAAAAATCCGCGAAAACTAAGCTTGTGCTAGAGCACCGACCTTATGGTGCGTCGGCTGCGGATCCGTCTCGCCAGAGCAAGACCCTATCAGGACGAACTCACCACTTTCGATCCCTCTTTTCCTTATCGGCACAGTACAAATCTCATATTTTGATTTCTACCATTGCCAAGGCCATGGTTGTGCTTGAGCTATGGGGGATTCTATGGAGAAGAAGGGAAGTGAGTAGAGGGCAGTGCAGGAGCAAAGGGTTAGAGCAGTGGTGCTGGTAGTCAACAGTGTCTCTGAGAACTAGCTCACCGCCCCCGACTCCTCCCTCCCTCCCGACGGCATGGGGAGGTGGGGGGGGGGGGGGGGGGCGACCCCTCCTGCACATTAGTACTACTAGTTGTCGTAACTATGTTGCTTCCCACATGGAGAGTGGCGGGATGCCAAGGATATTTCGGGCGCCGGTGCATCCGAAAATAAATGGCCTAATGAACCGGTTGAAGTAATACACAGGATTGGTTATTGGATTGACTGGTGGGAAAAAATGCAGGTATCGGATGACGCAAAAACGAAGCTGCAGGTGGTCGCAAAACTGCTGGTGCGGGTCGCTGATGAAGCCTTCAGAAGCACGCGAGGATGGGCGACGTGGAGGCCAAGACTAGGGGGATGATGTTCTGTTCTGAGACTAGCTCTGTAGTTGTTCTTTTCTTTCGCTCGCTTCGTTTGAAAGACTTCCAGACAATGTTGCTTTACTTTGGGTTTGGGTCCTTTGGTGGTGGCCGTGTTGTGGCGGATTCTGTAATAAATGGTTTATTTTATTGAAATCGGGGAGGGTCCCTTTGCTTCAAAAGAAAATGTTATTTCACCCGATTGTCCCAACAAGACCATCCATGCAGCCAATGAGCCAACTAACCATAAGTATCTTGGTACAAACCGCTTCAAAATTCAGTTATTAAGTTAATGTGATCATGTGAAATAAGAGTCTTCGGATGTGGAGCCTTCCTTGGCACGAACTTGACTGCGGTACAACTCCAGCGCCTCCTCCATGATCTTGGCCTGTGATAAAAGCCGCGATCTTGTCTTCCACGAAGGATGGGAGTTGATGTAATCTTCCCACGCCGAATCTCTTGTGGTCTCTCCTTGTAGTTGGTAGACCCTAAGGGCTACGCGTGGATCGAAACCGGCAGCAGCAAGTAGCATAATTCCGATGTGATCTGCCTCTATCTCGTTCCTACATTTCATGAGTGAACCAGATGAGTTGTATGCATATACCTCCTCAAAGTGAAAATGTAAGACTATTAGGACATAGTTCTAGGCTTCAAGATGATATGATACCTTGACCGTCAAAGTTTTCGTCTAGTAATATATACCAAACATATATACGATATTTTGGATGTCAAGTACTTCTTTTAGCTAGGATTAGTACCTTCGGCTGAAAGGCAGTATTTTGGAGAGGAATGGAATGTGTAACTCCGCGAGCGTGTGGAACTCTAAGCAATGCCTTGCAACGACGTGTCCAATCTATTGAAAAAACATGGATGACTTCTCAGCCGAAAACAAGCATTACAAACGTCCATTGTCGCGTAAGAAAGAAAAACCTACCTCGTGTGCAAGAATGGTGGAAATCTCGGCATCGGTCTCGACAAGGTTGAGCAATCCAGTGGAGATTACAATCTTGCCAGACAACTTGCTGTACGCGTTGACACGCTCATCTCTAACTACGAATATCTCCCAGTTGAGATCTCTAAGATGCTCCGTTTGTGGCAGCGTAGTCGCTGCCCTTCTTTGCTTATTCCGACTCCCATTCGGAACTAGGTCCGAGTCATCGATGTTGTCGTCATCGTTGCCGCAAGGGGTCTTGGTTAGAAGAACACGATTGATTCCACGGATGATATCATT
This sequence comes from Poa pratensis, assembly GCA_947311845.1. NCBI lineage: Eukaryota > Viridiplantae > Streptophyta > Magnoliopsida > Poales > Poaceae > Poa > Poa pratensis. The sequence continues at coordinate 3,773,286 of CAMZMU010000043.1, forward strand.
GGCGAGTCGACGGACGCGAACGGTGGTAGGGTCAGAAGGACCGAGGATGTCATTGCCGTGCTCCTTCTTAATATCTTCGGAAACCGAGTCACCACACTCGCGCTCATCCAACGGGGAGACGGCGATCCGGTGGACGCGGTTAGTGTAGGGCACAGTCTCCTCTTGGCTGAACGCATAGCAGAGGGCAAACTTTGTCGCGTGTGGGAGGAAGGACACCGTGGAGTACGTGAGAAAAGCCGCTGCGGCGATCTTCCACGGTTTCTGGAGCCACCCACGGGCGAGGTGGGTTGGCCGACTGGACGCCGGTAGCAGCGGCGCAGGGGTTCGATGGTAGCAGCGAGTCAGCGGGGGTTGCGCAGGCCTGTAGCGGCGGAGGAGAAGCTGAGAGAGGACGGACCGGGAGCTCCTCAAGCAGCTGCTCATGGTGCTGATTGCCTGCAGAAATAAACGGCGGCGTCTGATCGGTCGATGGATTTAGGGCGGGGTTAACAGTGCGGTGCTCGTATTTGTTGACGAGAGTCCGGCCGCGCCGACCGATGCAATCTATTCGAAGTACGCTAGGATTCGCCTATAGTCACCGCCGTACACGTCACAATATCAGCCAGCCCGTGCATGTGTGTCCAAGGCATCTGACAGCAGAAACAGAGTAGCACTGTGACAATATCAGCGATCTGAGGCTTAGCCCGATGGCAGCTACGTGCTGATACGTCCCTGCCCGTCCGGCTTCGAGCTTCCGTGCTCGCGCTCGGAGTACGCACAATTACTTCTATCAAAAAATAGCGCTCCTCGGGCTGTCTTCCCCAGTATGGCCAATCATTTTTTGACAATATCAGCGATCCATTATACCTACACGTACGGCTTCGATCACTTCTACTCCTTGGTTCCAAAATAGTCACTCCGGTTTTAAACGTAACACCTTTTAACATTTTCTGATCCACACGTATCTACAAATATTTTAGTGCAAGATTCACATATAGAAAGGTCAAAAAAGTGCTAAAAAGATTTAAAATTAGGTACGGAGGAAGTACTTGGCTTAGCTTTGTTTAAATACGGACATATCTAGATATGTTTTAATGGGTACATATATTCATATTTAGACAAATCTACGTCAGTGAGTAACCCTTTTGGATTTTGACACTTGGAACACTACCTTCTCCCGTTAATTAATCACCTTGTTATGTTAGGGAACTTGATATAAAGTAATAGATCGACCATGCACAACATGGCATATGCGGTCGGCAATCTGGAAAAATCCTAGTACGCAGTGGTTTGTATCTCCGCCCCTCTCTCACACCTACACTCGATCTTTGTATGGGGAGATCACCACCCGCCCCCCTTTCGACGACTATACCGACCCTACCGTTAAGAGGATGATTGTTGGTGTCTTTGTTGAGCAATCCCACATTGTTTGTTGTCGTGTCTTCGCTGAGGTCAAAATCCCTCCCCTCGGACTCAAGATCCTTTTTGCCTTTCCCTTCCTCCACCAACCACTCACCACAATCCTTCGAAAGTAGACCCAACGTTTAGTTGCCGCGACTAGTGAACAATGTGTTAGTATCTTTAATTTAAATTCTCTATTATTATTGTCGGTTTGTTAAAAAATATAACTTCTATTTAAACTATCAACACGCCCTGTTTATTATATCTTCTTCTAGTCCCTACCGCCTTAGACACGCCTAAACTGAGTTCACTGTTCAACCGAACCTGACAACACAAGTCACACATGAACCGACCCGACCTGACCTAGATTACGGAAAGACAATGCTCATTTTACTCGCAATGAAGACCAAGCCGTAGAATGTCAACGTGGGCATAAAGTGGTGTTCCAGTCAGCATCTTGGCGCGGATCCAGATACGCCACATGGTGCTCAAGTGGAAACCGTGGTGTCACTTAGAGAAGCCACACTTAGCGGGCCACCAAGAGGTCTCCTCTCGCACGAGATATCCTATAACCATTCTCACGTTTTCGTCTACCGCCATAGCAATTGCTTCATCATCGATCGCCATTTGTCGGGGTCAATACCACCCCTGAATGTTCTCATCATCTCCTTCCTACTCATTTGCCTTTCTTCCCACGGCCAATCCCCACCAGGGACGACGCTCGAGCGCTGTAGCGACCATAATATCTAATGTGTAGAGTTTTATGTACCATTTTGAATTTTTTGTATGTGCGATAGCATGTATACACTTACTTGAGTTTTGTATTGTTCATAAGTTTTTGAGTCTTAAACTATATGTATTCCCTCCGTTCCAAAATACTACTGGCGTGCCCTTTGGAAGTTACGCCACTATTAAGTAATTAGGAATTAAAAAAATAAAAACCATATTAGTTAATCTATTTATCCAACAGATTCATGCTGGTCATTATTAAATACTTCAAATACGCTGTTACATCAATCAATATAAGTCTATGGAACTTTATAAAATGATCGCCGCCGTTGTGTCGATGTCAACTGATGGCTACGTGTTGGTGAACCCCAAGAGGAAGGTTATGATGTAGACAGCAGAAGTTTTCCCTTGAATAATCTACCCAAGGTTTAATCGGACCAGTAGGACTTGACGATCTATCGGAAGGTTGTTGATGTTGACTCCCCCTGGCGCTAGGGAGCTTGCACCAACGTGGAATCTGCACAGACACAAATCAGAACTTTGCCCAACACGAAACAGAGAGGTTGTCAATCTCTCCGGTCTTGCAGAAACAAAGAGTTAAACGTATGGTGTGGAAAACAGCAGGAAACACAGCAAGTAACAGGAAACAGATGATTGCAGCAGGTTGTGTAAACAATATGAGGAAATTGGACCAGGGTCCACAGTTCACTAGTGGTGTCTCTCTCAGAACAGATAACTAGCATGTTGGGTAAACAAATTACAGCTGGGCAATTGACAAATAGAGAGGGCATAACAATGCAATACATGCCAAGATGTCTACTATGAAATCTAGTTGGGCATTACAACAAAGTACATAGACCATTATTCCAACCGCATCTATGCCTAAATAATCCACCTTCAAGGCAGCATCCGCATCCCATTCAGTATTAAGTTGCTAACAACAGATTATTGCATGAAGTAAAGTGTGTAATGTAATCAATACAAGTGCCCTTGGACACTGCACCAATGTTTTATCCCTAGTAGCAACAGCACATCTACCATCTTAGACCTTTCTGTCACTGATCCAGATATCTAGAGACTGAACCCACTATCGAGCATAAATACCCCCTCTTAGAGTCACAAGCATCTACTTGGCCAAAACATCTACAAGCAACGGAGAGCATGCAACATCAAGAGCACATAGATAAACAACTTGAATAAACATGGTATCAATATTCATCGGATCCCAGCAAACACAACATCTAGCATTACAATAAGATGATCTTGATCATGTTAGGCAGCTCACAAGATCTAAACATGGAGGCACAAGGTAGAGAGACAACCATCTAGCTACTGCTATGGACCCGTAGTCCAGGGGTGGACTACTCACGCATCACTCCGGAGGCAGGCATGGTGATGTAGAGCCCTCCGGTGATGATCTCCCCTCCGGCAGGGTGCCGGGAAGAGCTTCAGAACTCCTCCGATCTGAGATTGACGATGACGGCCGCGACGGAACTTTTCGTGGAATATGATCGACCGTCCTAGGGTTTTCGCGTCGCGGAGAATATATAGGCGAAGAGGCGGCGTCGGTGGCCGAGGGGGGCCACCACGCCATAGGGGGCGCGGGCCCACCCTGGGCCGCGCCCTAGTGTGGCGTGGCCCCCTGGTGGGTCTGCTCCGACTCCCCTTTGGACTCCGTGATCTCCTCGTGATATTATTGACGATGTCTTTTGTTTCGTCCAATTCCGAGAATATTTCCTTAATAGATTTTCTAAAACCAAAAACAGCAGAAAACAGGGAACTGGCACTGTGGCATCTTGTTAATAGGTTAGTCCCAGAAAATGCATAAAAATGATATAAAGTGTAGCCAAAACATGTAGCAATTGATATAATAATAGCATGGAACATCAAAAATTATAGATACGTTTGAGACGTATCAAGCATCCCAAGCTTAGTTCCTGCTCGTCCTCGAGTAGGTAAACGATAAAAACAGATAATTTTTGAAGTGACATGCTACCAACACAATCTTTGATCAAATAACAATGTAATGCACATGATCTGAATGAAGTGATCCAAGCCAATGGTCTATAGTTTGCAAGCAAGTAAATAAAGAGTAAACATAAGTGATCACACAAGTGCAAACTTTCATGAATAATACTATAAAACATTTAGAGATATAATAGTCTAACATAATAGTTAGCTCACAGCGGCAATAATTCTCAACATGAAAGTGTTTGTATCAACACAAAGGAAGATAATAGCTTCAGCATTTGCTTCAACTTTCAACATGTATATCATATAGATAATGTCAATGCAAAGAATATGATCAACCAAACACAAAGTTATGTAAAAACTGTTATACTGGAGTTGACAATGATGTTTGCTTAAGGAGACAGAAAGAAGTGGGAAAACTGACTCAACATAAAAGTAAAAGAAAGGCCCTTCGCAGAGAGAAGCAGGGATTAACATCATGTGCTAGAGCTGTAGTTCCCGAAGGCATATAGAGAGCATAAAATATTGTTTTGTAAGGTAATGGTGTATACAGGTGTCAACAAATCAAATAGCAGGTACTTGTCATCTTCCATGGCTAACTAACTTTTAGAGCGGTTCCGAGAGTTTTTAGGACTGCACTTGTAACAAGCACTTATTGGTGACACTCCTCCCAACCATTTACTTTCCACAAACCATGGCTAACCGAATCCTCGGGTGCCCACCAACATTCACCATGGAGGAGTGTCTATTTATTTATTTATAGGGTGGACTAACCAGCTCTTTAATGCAAAATAAAAGGTGGAGAAGCAGATGAAGCTGCCAATCCTTGTAAATTAATTAGCATGGAAGATGACAAATCTCACTACTACGTCCTTATGAGCTTTTCAAGTAGTGACACAAAAAGGAAATGTAACAGTTTTGAGTAGTTAGTAGATAGCACATGAAGAAATTTACTTGGAATGGTGAAAACACCACATAATAGGTAGGTATGGTGGACACAGGTGGCATGGATTTGGCTCAAGGTTTTGGATGTACAAGAAGCATTCCCTCTTAGTACAGAGTTTAGGCTAGCAAGGTTATTATAAGCAAACATCATTATTAACTGGAATAGCAAGAGTGTACATAAAACACAAGGTTTGACGAACCATAGACTCCCACTGTCTTCCTTGTTAACACATAGCCTTCATCCAAAAATTATCTAGACTACTATGGACTTCCAATTATGCAACAGATCATTATAGTAGAAAATCCTTATAGTAGCTCTTCATTAATAGCCATTACTTACATGATGCACAAGCTTAAATATTAATTACTTGACAGCTCAAAACAATTGGCAAGCATCAAATTACTCAAGACAACGATCTAAAAAGATTCATGTAAGCATTTTATACCACTACCACATGCATAGCATTTTTCTGGTCCAACCAAACACCAATCAACTTATTTGACAACTCTCCAAACAGATATAAGTGAAGCAAGAGAGTATTCTAATGAAAAAGTTGAGCGTGTCTCTCTCCCAAACATGAATACTAGGATCCAACAAGTATAGCACAGCAAACAAAATAAAACAAACTGAAAACAAAAACACACTGACGCTCCAAGGAAGAGTACACTAGCATGAAGCAATAAAAATATAGCACCATTAGAGATGGCCTGATAATTTGTAGATGAAGAAGGGGATGCCTTGGGCATCCCCAAGCTTAGATGCTTGAGTCTTCTTGAAATATGCTGGGGAGGTAAGCCTCCCCAAGCTTAAGCTCTTCACTCTTCTTGATCATGTAGTATCATTCTCCTCTATCAACACTTGAAAACTTCCTTCACACCAAAACTTAACAGCTTTTCTCATTAGCAGGTTAGTGCACTAAAAGATAATACTTCAAATTTCTAGCAAAGACAAAACTCACAAGCCAACTATTTTAAACATTAGCCACTGTTACTAGGCTCAAGTGGGCACTTTTAAACGAAAAGAAACCACTTAAAAACTTGTAAAAGAGAGAATGCAAAATAAAAGACAGAATCTGTCAAACCAGAACAGTCTGTAATGACGAATTTTTTCGAGGCACTTACGATGCTCAGATGAAAAACTTTTGAAATAATGAAAGTTGCGTAACATCATCAGGAACATGCACAAAAAGTTTCAGCATTTTTCGATTTTTTCTGATTTTCTACTGAATTAAACGGTGACGAACAGCAATCTGTTCCAATGCAGTCCCGAAAATAAATACCAACTTTGCATTAGTAACTCTCCTTGGCACAACAAAACAGCAAATAAGAGATACAAAGGAGTTGCTACAGAGGTAAACAAGGATCCTTGACTCAAGAAAACAAAAATAAAACAGCAAATAAAAACATGGGTTATCTCCCAGAAGTGTTTTTCTTTAATGCCTTTGAGCTAGGCATGAAGAGATGCATCAAGTATTGTCAAGACCAGAAAATCCAAAACCATAATTTGTCTTGACACTAGTATCATGTGAGTATTTCATCTTCTTCCTAGGGAAGTGTTACATACCTTTCTTGAGTGGGAATTGAAATTTTATATTCCCCTCTCTCATATCAATAACAGCACCAACAGTTCTCAGAAAAGGTCTTCCCAAAACAATAGGACAAGAAGGATTGCATTCAATATCCAAAACCACAAAATCAACAGGGACAAGATTGTTATTAACCATTATCAAAACATCATCAACTTTTCCTAAAGGTTTCTTCATAGAAGAATCAGCAAAGTGAACATCCAAATGATATTTTTCCAAAGGTGCAAGCTTGAGAATATCATATAATTTTTTAGGCATAACCGAAATACAAGAACCAAGGTCACACAAAGCATTGCATTCAAACTCACTCAGTTTCATTTTAATAACAGGTTCCCAATTATCATCTAACTTCCTAGGGATAGAAGCTTCAAGTTTTAATTTTTCTTCCTAGCATGCATGAGAGGTTTGATAATATGTTCAGTAAAAGCCATATTTATTTTACTAGCATTAGGACTCTTAGCTAGCTTTTGCAAGAACATGATGACTTCAGTTATGTTACAATTTCGAAATTGAAGTTGTTGTCATCAAAAACAATGGAGCAATTATCACCAACACCTCTAAAAATTTCAGCACTTTTACTAGGAACAAAAGTAGTGCTATCAGGCAATTTAAACTTTTTTGTAGAGGTAGTAGAGACATTTCCAACACTTATTATCTTTTCACTAACAGTAGGGGGCGCTGATACGTCTCCAACGTATCCATAATTTCTGTTGTTCCATGCTTATATTATACCATTTGCTACATGTTTTATATACACTTCATATCACTTTTATGCATTTTCTGGGACTAACCTATTAACAAGATGCCACAGTGCCAGTTCCCTGTTTTCTGCTGTTTTTGGTTTCAGAAAAGTACTTCTGCGAATATTCTCGGAATTGCACGAAACAAAAGGCCAGTCCCTATTTTTCCAGCACCGTCACGGAGTCTGAAGGAGAGACGAAGGAGGGCCCGAGGAGGCCACACCACCTGCTGGCGCGGTGGGCCCCCTGGCCGCACCGCCCTATGGTGTGGGCCCCTCGATCCTCCACCGACATCGCCCCTTCGCCTATATATTGCCTCGACGCGAAAACCCTAAAAGACGAAGTCATATTTCCAGAAGAGTTCCGCAGCGCCGCCGCCATCGACGACAAGTTTCGGGGGACAGAAGTCTCTGTTCCGGCACGCTGCCGGGACGGGGAATTGCCCCCGGAGTCATCTCCATCGACACCACCGCCATCTTCATCGCCGCTGCTGACTCCCATGATGAGGAGGGAGTAGTTCTCCCCCGAGGCTGAGGGCTCTACCGGTAGCTATGTGGTTCATCTCTCTCTCCCATGGTGTGATCTTTATGTGATCATGTGTATTGCTAGTATCGCTGAATACATTAATAATGTTTATGCTACTCAAGTGATTTTGTCTAGTTTCTGGAGTCATTGTGACAACACGGTATCAAGGTGACAGTGTGGGTACTTGTGTGACTCTATGAATAATTTAGACATTTATCATGGCTTATTCTTGGGAATTGTGGTGTTTGTTTACTCAGACTTTGAGGTGTGCTTTTGCAGCCCTACACATAGTACTCTTGCTTCATCAAGAAGGAGAATAATCCCGAGCAGTATTTACTTGTGTTCAGTTGTGCTAATCTAGTTGAATATGTAGATGTTACTCTTTATCTATTATGCACTCTATAGGTTACTTTAATATGAACTCCGGTACTCTCCACGGTGTAAAGGTGACAGTGTGTGCACCGTGTGTGATTCCTTTATGACGTTGTGGCGCTTGTTTACTCCGGCTTGAGGTGTGCTTTTGTAGCCCTACACAATGAATGGTGTTTGTTATCCAACAAGAGAGTGTTTAAGAGTAGCTTTTACTTATTCAGTTATGAGATCATTGTTGAGAGTGTCCACTAGTGAAAGTATGATCCCTAGGCCTTGTTTCTAAGCATTGAAACACCGTTTACAACAAGTTCTGCTACATGTTTGCTTGCTGCCATTTTATTTCAGATTGCATTACTACTTATAATCATCCATATTACTTGTATTTCACTATCTCTTCGCCGAACTAGTGCACCTATACATCTGACAAGTGTATTGGGTGTGTTGGGGACACAAGAGACTTCTTGTATCTTAATTGCAGGGTTGCTTGAGAGGGATATCTTTGACCTCTACCTCCCTGAGTTCGATAAACCTTGGGTGATTCACTTAAGGGAAACTTGCTGCTGTTCTACAAACCTCTGCTCTTGGAGGCCCAACACTGTCTACAAGAATAGAAGCACACGTAGACATCAAGCTATTTTCTGGCGCCGTTGCCGGGGAGGTAAGGTAAAAGGTATTCACATCCTCTGGCTACAAAGCTATTTTCTAGTATTGTTGCTAGTGTGTGAGTGCTCGAAGTTATTTCCTTTAGATTCTGCAATTATATCTTTTTGTTTCTTGTTTTTATTTTCACTAGTTAGGCTTAATGGAAAAAAAAAAAATTAGAGATCTTTATGAACTTTATATTGAATTAGGACATGATGCTTTTGAGAGAAAATTAAAAAACCTATGGAGGCTTGTTTGCATGATGGTAGCAATGGTATTACTATAAATTCTTTGAACACCATTATTGCTAATGCTATGGAAAAGTCTAAGCTTGGGGAAGCTGGTTGTGATGAATATGATATTTTTAGTCCCCCAAGCTTTAAGGAGGAAATTTGCTTTGATATACTTTGCCTCCAATATATGATGATTATAATCATTGTGATATTTTCAGTCCACCTACTATTGAGGATATAGTTTATGTTGATTATGATATGCCTCCTATATATGATGTTTACAATGATGAATATGATATTTCAGTCCATCTACTATTGAGGATAAAATTCATTATGATTATTCTATGCCTCCAATTTTGATGATTAATGATGGATGTGATACTTTTACTCTCACTATTACTAATGAATGTTATGCTTATGTGGAGAGTAATGATACTTTATGCATGTGGATCATGATAAGAATGCTTTATGTGATAGCTATATTGTTGAGTTTATTCATGATGCCGCTGAAAATTATTTTGAGAGAGGAAAGTATGGTTATAGAAATCTTCATGTTACTAAATTTCTTCTCTTTATGATGAAGTTTTGAGCTTTCTCTTGATTTGCTTTTATTTGCTGGGTACTTTAAGACCTACTGGTCCTTATGAGAGAGGGAGACACGATTTCATATATCACAATAATATTAAGTCTTCTCTCTTTATGTTGAAATTTTTGAAGTTACACTTGTTTTGCATTTCTATGCTAGTCACTTTGTTCTTCATTGACTTGTTTTCTTACAAGACTCCTATGCATAGAAAGAGTGTTAGATTTAAACATGTTTTATATATGCTTCTTGATGCTCTCTTTTATGTTTCAACTCTCATCTTTATGTGGGCATCATAAAAATCACTATGCCTAGCTAAAAGGCTTTAAAGAAAAGCGCTTATGGGAGACAACCCATTGTTTTTATTTTCTGTTATTTTTTTTTTTGAGTCAAGGTGTTGTTACTTCTGTAGCAACTCCTTTGTATCTTTATTTTATCATTGTTGTGCCAAGTAAAGTTCTATATTGAAAGTTGATGCAAGATTTGGATTTCTGCGCAGTAACAGATTTTTGGCTGTCACGAATTTGAGCTTTTCTCCCTGTAGAAAATTCGAAAAATTCTACGAAAAATCACGCATCTTCCTGAGATATGTACGCAACTTTCATTATTTTGGGCCAGATCCATCTGAGAACTTAAGTGCCTCGAAAAAATTCGTCATTCCAGACTGTTCTGTTTTTGACAGATTCTGCCTTTTGTTTTGCATTCGCTCTTTTACGATGTTTTGTGGATTTCTTTGCTCCACAAAGCATTGGTGGCTGTAGCTAATGTCCAGAAGCTTTGGAATGATTGTTCATTACAGAATATGAGAATTTTTTTATGCACTAACCCTCTAATGAGAACTGTCTTGAGTTTGGTGTGAAGGAAGTTTTCAAGGATCAAGCGAGAAGGGTGATATTATGTGATCAAGAAGAGTGAAAAGCCTAAGCTTGGGGATGCCCCCGTGGTTCATCCCCACCATATTCAAGAGACTCAAGCGTCTAAGCTTGGGGATGCCCAAGGCATCCCCTTCTTCATCAACAACTTATCAGGTCATCTCTAGTGAAACTATATTTTAATTCTTTCACATCTTATGCGCTTTACTTGGAGCGTCTGTGTGCTTTTATTTTTGTTTTGTTTGAATAAATTCGGATCCTAGCAATCCTTGTGTGGGAGAGAGACACGCTCCGCTTTTTCATGTGAATACTCATGTTCTTCACTTATATTTGTTGAGTATTCTTAACTAGCTACTGCAGTGCTTTTAGCTCCTGTTTTTCATGCATCTCTTCGAGCTGTTAGCACGTGTTTATAAACACTCTCTTGCTGCATTATATTATCATTTGGAGAGTTTATGTTTAAATAAGTTGATTGGTGTTTGCTTGGAAAAAGAAAATGCTGCATGTGGTAGTGGTATGAAAACTTGCATAATCTTGTAGATCATTGAAACTTTGATAACTTGATTCTTTGCAAATGTTTTGAGATATTTAGATGGTAAAGCTTGCTGGTTAATTAAGTTAAAATCATTAGTGGATTGTTGTCTTTAAGCTTGTACCGTACTACAAACTATACTAAAATTGTTGAAGGTGTAGTTGGACTTGATAGCTTTCCATGTCTGAAAGTTCATCGTAGTAACTAAGTTGTGCTGAAGGTCGAGGGATCTAACGGGGTACTTGTACCGCCGTGAACGGCCCTTCTTGGAGTGAATTTTAATCATGCTCTTAATGTTGAACCTGCTAGTTGTTTGCAATAACTTGTGAGTTCTTTTTGACTAATGTTAAGCTACGGTTTTTGGCACTTCCACCATCCATATTTGCTAGCCTCTTCGGTGCTGTGCATTGCCTTCTGCTCACATTGAGAGTTGTGCATACTTCGCCAGTACATCCAACCCCGTGGGAGGACTTCCTCTTGTTCTCCTACACATAAGCCCATACATCTTCCTCAAAACAGCCACCATACCTACCTACCACAGCATTTCCATAGCTGTTCCGAGATATATTGCCATGCAACATCCATCTTACATTACATGACTTGTTGTCATTCATCACTATATATTGCTTTGCATGATTCTATACAGCTGATGTGTGGTTTACCCATGTTACGCTAGATCATTGCACATCCTGCTACACTGGCAGAGGCATACAGTTTTATACATCATGTTTTGTTCATTATGAGTTATTTGTACCAAAAAGTTTGTAATCATATTAGAGTGTTGCCCCTGCTGAAAAGAGCCATTGAGCCATCGAAAAGAGAAACAGAAAAAGAAAAAAAAATAGAAAAAAGAAAAAAAGAAAAAAAAGAATAAAGAAAAAGGGGGCAACATTACTATCCTTTATCACACTTGTGCTCATGTTTAGCACCTGCATTATTCATAGTCATCATTTGTGCTCATGTTTAGCACCTATACTCCATGTGAGAGAGTTTTCATGTTCTACTTGTATAACTATGTGGGGAATTTACACTATAGAACTTGGGTTGTATATTCCAATGATGAGCTTCCTCAAAAGTGCTCTAGGTCTTCATGAGCAACCAAGTTGGATGCACCCCCACTAGTTCCATTGGAGAGCTTTCATACACATATAGCTCTATGTGCATCCGTTGCATGGCAATCACTACTCCTTACATAGCTTCGATTATAAGACTTCCTCTTGTCTAATGATCACTTATAGCTTTGTGAGACTTTCTTCCATTGGCCTTCCAAACCCCCATTAATGTTCTCTTTGCCATAACATCATGGTGCCAATACCAAATGCTTGCGCTCACCGGTTGAGTAGACTTCGAAACAGTTGATTCATGACGTTCATGTTTATGTTTACTTGGCTGAATCCTTCTATGTTATGAAAATTTGCTTGATGCTTGGATTGAAGGATAGAACTCCTATGCTGGATACTTAAATCATCTTTAATGAACCTTGTACGGTTTCATGTCTTTGAAGCAATAGTTCATGAAAACTTTTAGCTTGTTTGACTCTTGCTTTTTATCTTTTGATATCAACTATATACATTTGCTTGAATGATTTGATCACAGCTTACATGCTTACAATATTATGATCAAGATTGTGTGAAAGCATGTCTCCTCAGAAATTATTTGTTGTTATCGTTTTACCTACTCGAGGACGAGTAGAACTAAGCTTGGGGATGCTTGATACGTCTCCAACGTATCCATAATTTCTGTTGTTCCATGCTTATATTATACCATTTGCTACATGTTTTATATACACTTCATATCACTTTTATGCATTTTCTGGGACTAACCTATTAACAAGATGCCACAGTGCCAGTTCCCTGTTTTCTGCTGTTTTTGGTTTCAGAAAAGTACTTCTGCGAATATTCTCGGAATTGCACGAAACAAAAGGCCAAGTCCCTATTTTTCCAGCACCGTCACGGAGTCCGAAGGAGAGACGAAGGAGGGCTCCGAGGAGGCCACACCACCTGCTGGCGCGGTGGGCCCCCTGGCCGCGCCGCCCTATGGTGTGGGCCCCGCGAGCCTAGCATAAACATTATTAATGTATTCAGCGATACTAGCAATACACACGATCACATAAAGATCACACCATGGGAGAGAGAGATGAACCACATAGCTACCGGTAGAGCCCTCAGCCTCGGGGGAGAACTACTCCCTCCTCATCATGGGAGTCAGCAGCGGCGATGAAGATGGCGGTGGTGTCGATGGAGATGACTCCGGGGGCAATTCCCCGTCCCGGCAGCGTGCCAGAACAGAGACTTCTGTCCCCCGAAACTTGTCGTCGATGGCGGCGGCGCTGCGGAACTCTTCTGGAAATATGAGCCTCCACCGACATCGCCCCTTCGCCTATATATTGCCTCAGACGCGAAAACCCTAAAAGACGAAGTCATATTTCCAGAAGAGTTCCGCAGCGCCGCCGCCATCGACGACAAGTTTCGGGGGACAGAAGTCTCTGTTCTGGCACGCCGCCGGGACGGGGAATTGCCCCCGGAGTCATCTCCATCGACACCACCGCCATCTTCATCGCCGCTGCTGACTCCCATGATGAGGAGGGAGTAGTTCTCCCCCGAAGCTGAGGGCTCTACCGGTAGCTATGTGGTTTATCTCTCTCTCCCATGGTGTGATCTTTATGTGATCGTGTGTATTGCTAGTATCGCTGAATACATTAATAATGTTTATGCTACTCAAGTGATTTTGTCTAGTTCCTGGAGTCATTGTGACAACACGGTATCAAGGTGACAGTGTGGGTACTTGTGTGACTCTATGAATAATTTAGATATTTATCATGGCTTATTCTTGGGAACTGTGGTGTTTGTTTACTCAGACTTTGAGGAGTGCTTTTGCAGCCCTACACGTAGTACTCTGGTGTTATCAAGAAGGAGAATAATCCCGAGCAGTATTTACTTGTGTTCAGTTGTGCTAATCTAGTTGAATATGTAGATGTTACTCTTTATCTATTATGCACTCTATAGGTTACTTTAATATGAACTCCGGTACTCTCCACGGTGTAACGGTGACAGTGTGTGCACCGTGTGTGATTCCTTTATGACGTTGTGGCGCTTGTTTACTCCGGCTTGAGGTGTGCTTTTGTAGCCCTACACAATGAACGGTGTTTGTTATCCAACAAGAGAGTGTTTAAGAGTAGCTTTTACTTATTCAGTTATGAGATCATTGTTGAGAGTGTCCACTAGTGAAAGTATGATCCCTAGGCCTTGTTTCTAAGCATTGAAACACCGTTTACAACAAGTTCTGCTACATGTTTGCTTGCTGCCATTTTTATTCCAGATTGCAATTGCTACTTATAATCATCCATATTACTTGTATTTCACTATCTCTTCGCCGAACTAGTGCACCTATACATCTGACAAGTGTATTGGGTGTGTTGGGGACACAAGAGACTTCTTGTATCTTAATTGCAGGGTTGGTTGAGAGGGATATCTTTGACCTCTACCTCCCTGAGTTCGATAAACCTTGGGTGATTCACTTAAGGGAAACTTGCGGCTGTTCTACAAACCTCTGCTCATGGAGGCCCAACACTGTCTACAAGAATAGAAGCACACGTAGACATCAGGCGCATTAGCATGTGAGGCATCATTTGTTTCATTAGTAAAAATAGTGTAAACTCTAACAACACTATTTTGTTCAGCAATTTCAGCTTCTCTTTCTTCTCTCTCCCATCTTTCATGAAGTTCAGCAAGCATCCTAATGTTATTATCAATTTTAATTTGGATAGCATTGAGTGTTTTACTCTCTCTAATATCACTAGGAATAGCTTTTATTTTCAGCATTTCAACATCATAAGCAAAACTATCAACTTTAGCAGCAAGAGTATCAAATTTTCCTAGCTTTTCCTCAACAGTTTTATTAAAAGTAGTTTGTGTGCTAATAAAATCCTTAAGCATGACTTCAAGATCAGAGGGCACACTTCTATTGTTACTGTAGGAATTGCCATAAGAATTACCATAAGAGTTGCTACCATTAGCAGGATATGGCCTATAATTGTTGCTACCAAAATTATTCCTATAAGCATTGTTGTTGAAGTTGTTATTTTTAATGAAGTTTACATCAACATTTTTCTCATCATGAGCAACCAAAGAAGCAAGAGGAATATTATTTGGATCCACAACACCATGTCCATTCGAAAGCATAGTCATAATAGCATCAACTTTAACACTCAAGGAGGAAATTTCCTCAACAGAATTTACCTTCTTACCAGTTGGAGCCCTTTCAGTGTGCCATTCAGAATAATTTACCATCATATCATCAAGAAACTTTGTAGCAGCACCCAAGGTGATGGACATAAAGGTCCCTCCAGCAGCCGAGTCCAATAAATTCCTTGAAGAAAAATTTAGTCCTGCATAAAAGGTTTGGATGATCATCCAAGTAGTCAGTCCATGAGTGGGACAGTTTTTAACCAAAGACTTCATTCTTTCCCAAGCTTGGGTAACATGCTCATTATCAAGTTGCCTAAAGTTCATAATACCACTTCTCAAGGAGATAATTTTAGCAGGAGGATAATATTTTCCAATGAAAGCATCTTTGCATTTAGTCCAGGAATCAATACTATTTCTAGGCAAAGATAGCAACCAATCTTTAGCTCTTCCTCTTAAGGAGAAAGGAAACAATTTCAGCTTAATAATATCACTCTCTACCTCCTTATACTTTTGCATATCACAAAGTTCAACAAAGTTGTTTAAGTGGGCAGCAACATCATCAGTACTAACACCAGAAAATTGCTCTTTCATAACCAGATTTAACAGTGCAGGCTTAATCTCATAAAATTCTGCTTTAGAAGCAGGTGGAGCAATGGGTGTACAGATAAAATCATTGTTGTTTGTGCTAGTAAAGTCACACAACTTAGTATTTTCAGGATTACTCATTTTAGCAAGCCTAAAACAAGCAACAGGGCAACTCGAAATTAAAAACTAGATGCAGGAATTTAATTTTTTTTGGGTTTTTGATTTTTAACAGCAAGCAAAACAAAACAAAAACAAGACAAAAACAAAGTAAAGAGATTGGAACTGAGAGACCCCCCTTTCCAATAGCCTCCAAGTCCCCGGCAACGGCGCCAGAAAACAGCTGGTGCCTGGTTGACGGGAGAGTATTTGAGGATGATGATGATGGTGATGATGAGTACTTCCCCGGCAACGGTGCCAGAAAACAGATTGATGGCTACGTGTTGGTGAACCCCAAGAGGAAGGTTATGATGTAGACAGCAGAAGTTTTCCCTTGAATAATCTACCCAAGGTTTAATCGGACCAGTAGGACTTGACGATCTATCGGAAGGTTGTTGATGTTGACTCCCCCTGGCGCTAGGGAGTTTGCACCAACGTGGAATCTGCACAGACACAAACCAGAACTTTGCCCAACACGAAACAGAGAGGTTGTTAATCTCTCCGGTCTTGCAGAAACAAAGAGTTAAACGTATGGTGTGGAAAACAGCAGGAAACACAACAAGTAACAGGAAACAGATGATTGCAGCAGGTTGTGTAAACAGTATGAGGAAATTGGACCAGGGTCCACAGTTCACTAGTGGTGTCTCTCTCAGAACAGATAACTAGCATGTTGGGTAAACAAATTACAGCTGGGCAATTGACAAATAGAGAGGGCATAACAATGCAATACATGCCAAGATGTCTACTATGAAATCTAGTTGGGCATTACAACAAAGTACATAGACCGTTATTCCAACCGCATCTATGCCTAAATAATCCACCTTCAAGGCAGCATCCGCATCCCATTCAGTATTAAGTTGCTAACAACAGATTATTGCATGAAGTAAAGTGTGTAATGTAATCAATACAAGTGCCCTTGGACACTGCACCAATGTTTTATCCCTAGTAGCAACAGCACATCTACCATCTTAGACCTTTCTGTCACTGATCCAGATATCTAGAGACTGAACCCACTATCGAGCATAAATACCCCCTCTTGGAGTCACAAGCATCTACTTGGCCAAAGCATCTACAAGCAACGGAGAGCATGCAACATCAAGAGCACATAGATAAACAACTTGAATAAACATGGTATCAATATTCATCGGATCCCAGCAAACAAACATCTAGCATTACAATAAGATGATCTTGATCATGTTAGGCAGCTCACAAGATCTAAACATGGAGGCACAAGGTAGAGAGACAACCAACTAGCTACTGCTATGGACCCGTAGTCCAGGGGTGGACTACTCACGCATCACTCCGGAGGCAGGCATGGTGATGTAGAGCCCTCCGGTGATGATCTCCCCTCCGGCAGGGTGCCGGGAAGAGCTTCAGAACTCCTCCGATCTGAGATTGACGATGACGGCCGCGACGGAACTTTTCGTGGAATATGATCGACCGTCCTAGGGTTTTCGCGTCGCGGAGAATATATAGGCGAAGAGGCGGCGTCGGTGGCCGAGGGGGGCCACCACGCCATAGGGGGGCGCGGGCCCACCCTGGGCCGCGCCCTAGTGTGGCGTGGCCCCCTGGTGGGTCTGCTCCGACTCCCCTTTGGACTCCGTGATCTCCTCGTGATATTATTGACGATGTCTTTTGTTTCGTCCAATTCCGAGAATATTTCCTTAATAGATTTTCTGAAACAAAAAACAGCAGAAAACAGGGAACTGGCACTGTGGCATCTTGTTAATAGGTTAGTCCCAGAAAATGCATAAAAATGATATAAAGTGTAGCCAAAACATGTAGCAATTGATATAATAACAGCATGGAACATCAAAAATTATAGATACGTTTGAGACGTATCATCAACCTAACCCTCCTCTCCTCTACTCCGCAAATCGCTGGAGTTGTATTATTGTACATGAAGATTAAAAGATGGTAAATCATCAATCAAGAATTCGAAGAGTGGATAAGAATGGCAAACCGATCTGCGAACTCTGAGAGGTAGTCGGTTCGATTCGGAAGTAGAGATCGACAAAGGAAGGTAAGGAGGGGACGAACCTAGCCTGGTTAGCTGGCGCTCCGGTGATTCAATTCGACGGTGGCGGGCGTCGCGCCAGCGGAAGGAAGCATGTAAGGTTCGGGGGAAGGACGACCTCCTCTGCAGCCGCCTCTTCCGCGCCGTCAGCTCACCGTCCCCACCGGCGCCTTCCATCGTGGAGGCCAACAGGGACACCACCGACGTCGTGGCAGTGGACCGTAGTGTCGTGAGGGATGCATTCTGTAGCCGCCCGCTTCTGCTCCAGCCCCTCCGCCTCCTCTTGTTGCCGGCGCGGGGAAGGATCTCACGGCATCCGGTGCTGGGAGCAGGCCCGGCCTCACGGCCCCTCGATCTACTCGAGGCGTGGAGGTCTGGTGGCGCTGGAGTAGCGCAAGCTCGAGGAAGAGCCCTGACGGCGGCGGAGCATGGCGGGGTAATGAGGGTGGCGGAGGTGCTTGCAGTCGGAGTTAGAGGAGTCGAGGGGATCGGGGGCAAGCGAGAGGGAGAGAGAGGGGTGGGGTTAGTAGGTACAGGCGGGAGCACACAGACCGCTAACGTAAGTATACTAGGTACGCCAGCGGTAAACTCACTACGAGGTGCACGCACTAACCGCTGGCGAACGAGTTTAGTGCGCATAACTAGTACTGTACGCTAGCGATAGTTGGTCGCAACCGTAATTCTCAGTCCGCACATACAGTTATCTTGGTGCGCCGAGGTATCAATTCGGTTATAGCGGTAACAAAGTATGTGAGGAAGGCCGCCGCCACGACCTTCCACGATTTTTGGAGCCACCCATGGGCGAGGTGTGGGTCGGCGGACTGGCCTCCGGTATCAATGGCGCAGTGGTTCGCTGGTAACAGCGGGTCAACGGCAGCTGGGCGGGCTTGTAGCGGCGGAGAAAAGAGTAAGCGGATCACGAGCTCCTCAAATAGCTGCTCATGGTGCTAATTCTACTATATATAAAAAATGGTGGAATCGCAGCCTCCTCCAGCCCTCCACGTCGCGGGTGATCCACAGCTGTCCGATCGCCGCGACGGACGTCTCAGATGGATCCACGTCGCCCCAATATCGCGCGGTACTGTAGCTGGCGCATTTTCTACCAATGGGCGCGCGACACGTCGCCCCGGTCACTCCCGGTCACTCCCGGTCGCCCGTGTGCACGACTTTTGGCGCAACACTTTTGCAAAAAAACGCCCGCAAAAGGACTGGGTTGCAAATTTTGACAAACTCAGGGACCTACGTGTAAAAATGGCAGCACAACCCTATCCTCTCCTTCCTCTCCCGCGACGGCCGTGGTCGCCGGCGCTGCCGACGCGGCGCGCCGCCGTTTCCCGCTGCTTCGCTCAGATCGATGCCCACGGCGAGGTGCGCCGCACCGTCCTCTACCTCCTCGCCGAGCTGTGCGTGCCGGGACGTCGCCTGGGCGCCGGAATCGCGGCCGCCGTGCGCGCTGTCCGCCGCGGCGTCCGTTGGTCGCCGGCGACGCTCCGGTGGCCAAACCGCGGCGGCGCCGCCACCTAAAGGTCGCCCGCGCCCAGGCGCGTCCGATGCGGCCACCGTGATACGTCTCCAACGTATCCATAATTTCTGCTGCTCCATGCTTATATTATACCATTTGCTACATGTTTTATATACACTTCATATCACTTTTATGCATTTTCTGGGACTAACCTATTAACAAGATGCCACAGTGCCAGTTCCCTGTTTTCTGCTGTTTTTGGTTTCAGAAAGTTACTTCTGGAAATATTCTCGGAATTGCACGAAACAAAAGGCCAAGTCCCTATTTTTCCACACGTACACGGAGTCCGAAGGAGAGACGAAGGAGAGCCACGAGGTGGCCAAACCACCTGCGGCGCGGCAGTGGGCCCAGCCGCGCCTGCCTGTGGTTTGGGCCCCTCGGGGGTCCGCCGACATCGCCCCTTCGCCTATTTATTCCCCGAGACGTGAAAACCCTAAAACACCGAGCCTTTCATCCAGAACATATTCGCTGCCACCGCCGTCGTCAACCCTAACTCGGGGGTTCTGAAGCTCTTCCCGGCACCCTGCCGGAGAGGGGAATCATCACCGGAGGGCTCTACATCGCCATGCCCGCCTCCGGAGTGATGCGTGAGTAGTTCATCCTTGGACTATGGGTCCATAGCAGTAGCTAGATGGTTGTCTTCTCCACTTGTGCCATCATGTTTAGATTTGTGAGCTGCCTATCATGATCAAGATCATCTTATTGTAATGCTACATGTTGTGTTTGCTGGGATCTGACTTATATTGATACCTATGTGGAGCTGAATATTATATTATCATGTCTATGTCATTTGTGATCTTGCATGCTCTCCGTTACTTGTTGAAGCCTTGGCCAAGTGAATACTTGTAACTCCAAGAGGGGGTATTTATGCATGATAGTTGGGTTCAACCTCTATTTAACCTGGGATAGTGACAGCAAGTTCTAAGGTTGTAGATGTGTTGTTGCCACTAGGGGTAAAACAGCAATGCTTTATTCAAGGATGAATGTATTGTTTACATTACGCACATTACTTAATGCAATTGTCTGTTGCTTGCAACTTAATACTGGAAGGGGTACGGATGTTAACCGGAAAGTGGACTATTTAGGCATAGATGCATGCTGGATAGCGGTCTATGTACTTTGTCGTAATGCCCAAATGAATCTCATAGTAGACACCACAGCTCACACATGCATGTTATATGCACTTATCAATTGTCAATTGCCCAGCTGTAATTTGTTTACCCAGCATGTTAGTTATCTTATTGGAGAGACACCACTAGTGAACTGTGGACCCCGGTCCATTCTTTTACATCTGAAATACAATCTACTGCAATCATTGTTCTCTACTGTTTTATGCAAACAAACATCATTTTCCATACGATACGTTTAACCTTTGTTTTCAGCAAGCCGGTGAGATTGACAACCTCACTGTTAAGTTGGGGCAAAGTAATTTGATTGTGTTGTGCAGGTTCCACGTTGGCACCGGAATCCCTGGTGTTGCGCCGCACTACACTCCTTCACCAACACCTTCGAAGCAAACCTCGTTTTCCTACTGGTCGATTAAACCTTGGTTTCATACTGAGGGAAAACTTACTGCTGCACTCATCATACCTTCCTCTTGGGGTTCCCAACTGACGTGTGACGTACAAGCATTGTTTCTGGCACTGTTGCCGGGGAGATATTCCCTCGTCAACTAGAGCCACCAACACGTTTTCTGGCGCCGTTGCCGGGGAAAACCGAATTGCTTCTGCAAGGGGAGTCTCTCACACCCAATCTCTTTACTTTGTTATTTGTCTTGCTTAGTTTATTTTTATTTAGTCTTGTTTGCTCTCTTTATCAAAAACACAAAAAAATTAGTTCCTTTTTATTTCGAATTACTATTATGACTAGTTGTTTTCAATGTCTTATCTCTATGAAACTGGGTCTCGTTATAAGAATTACCGCTTCTCTCCAAAAGGAAAACATCTATGGGAACAAATAAGAAGATTGAATGGTTTTGCTAAGAACTTGTGTTCTACATATGATGAATCCTACTGCTTTAATGAATCTCTTTGCTATAGAAGGCACAAACATCTCCCTTTCCAATGTGAGTATACTGATAATGAAACCTTGGCTGCCTATGCTAAAGGAAACTATGATTTTGGTAATCTTGAACAAATTGAAGAGTTTATTGTTTTTAAGGGTGCCCTTGAAATTAGTTCTTATCTTGAACATAAAACTGATGCCCCTTATAAATCTGAATGTATTGCCATACTTAAATATTGTTGTGATACCTACAAGGATAATAATTCTTACATTACTGAACATCTTGAGAGGATGTTTCCTCAAAAAGATGAAACTTGTGCCTTGCAGGAACCTGAGGAAGAGGAAATTGCTGAAACTGTGATCTCATTGGATGAAAAAGAGGAGGAGAGTGAAGAACAAAAGGAGGATCTACCTTCTAATGACAGTAACTCTTCAACTCTTACACTATTTAATTGCCCTCCATGCCTACCTAAGGAGGAAGAGTGTTATATTGTTGAATGCCATGATTCTTTTGAAATATCTCCTTTTGATAAATTTTACGTAACAAGCTCCTTGACTCAAGAAAACGAAATTTCAGAAATAAAACAATGGCTCCCTAATGCTATATATGATAATGCTCTTGATGATGGTCCTATATTGCCTAATGATATTTATTATACTACTATTGTCAAAAGTGGGTTTAATGACCCCACTGTTTTTGAACTTAATAAAAATTATGTGTTTGTAGATCATGAAAAGCATGCTTTATGTGATAGTTATATAGTTGAGTTTGTTCATGATGCTACTGAAAGTTATTATGAGAGAGGAAAATATGGTTGTAAAAGTTTTCAAGTCACTAAAACACCTCTCTTTATGTTGAAAGTTTTGAAGTTGTACTTGTTTCATCTTTCTATGCTAGTTGCTTTATGCTTCAATAATTTATTTTGTTACAAGGTTCCCTTGCATAGAAAGTGGGTTAGACTTAAATGCGTTTGATATTTGCCTCTTGATGCTCTCTTTTGTTTTTCAAGTTCTATTCCTATGAGAGCATCATTAAAATCTTTTAGCCTAGCTAAAGGCATTAAAGAAAGCGCTTTAGGGAGGCAACCCTTTATCTTTTATTTTTAGTTTTTCTCAAGGAGTTTTGTTACTTCTGTAGCAACTCCTTTGTATCTTTATTTTATCGCAATGTTGTGCCAAGTAAAGTTCTATATTGAAAGTTGATGCAAGATTTGGATTTCTGCGCAGTGACAGATTTTTAGCTGTCACGGATTTGAGCTTATCTCCCTGTAGAAAATTCAAAAAATTCTGAAAAATCACGCATATTCCTGAGATATGTACGCAACTTTCATTATTTTAGGCCAGATCCATCTGAGCAACTTAAGTGCCTCGAAAAAATTCGTCATTCCAGACTGTTCTGTTTTTGACAGATTCTGCCTTTTGTTTTGCATTCGCTCTTTTACTGTGTTTGTGTGGATTTCTTTGCTCCACAAAGCATTGGTGGCTGTAGCTAATGTCCAGAAGCTTTGGGATTGATTGTATCATTACAGAATATGAGAATTTTTGATTATGCACTAACCCTCTAATGAGAACTGTCTTGAGTTTGGTGTGAAGGAAGTTTTCAAGGATCAAGCGAGAAGGGTGATATTATGTGATCAAGAAGAGTGAAAAGCCTAAGCTTGGGGATGCCCCCGTGGTTCATCCCAACCATATTCAGAGAGACTCAAGCGTCTAAGCTTGGGGATGCCCAAGGCATCCCCTTCTTCATCAACAAACTTATCAGGTCATCTCTAGTGAAACTATATTTTAATTCTTTCACATCTTATGCGCTTTACTTGGAGCGTCTGTGTGTTTTTATTTTGTTTTTGTTTGAATAAATTCGGATCCTAGCAATCCTTGTGTGGGAGAGAGACGCTCCGCTTTTTCATGTGAATACTCATGTTCTTCACTTATATTTGTTGAGTATTCTTAACTAGCTACTGCAGTGCTTTTAGCTCCTGTTTTTCATGCATCTCTTCGAGCTGTTAGCACTTGTTTATAAATACTCTCTTGCTGCATTATATTATCATTTGGAGAGTTTATGTTTAATAAATTATTGGTGTTTGTTTGGAAGAAAGAAAATGCTACATGTAGTAGTTGGTATTGGAAAAGACATATGCATTCTTGTAGATCATTGTCTTGTTTGATTTGATGCTTTGCAATTGTTTTGAGCTCTCAAGTAGATCATGTTTAAGCTCTTGCATCATGTAGTTAAAGCCTAGTAGTGGAGAACTACCGTAGAGCTTGTTGAGACTTGGGATGCATATTTGTTCTCTCTAAGGTCTAGATATTTTCTGGTAAAATGTTTGAGCAACAAGGAAGACAGTGTAGAGTCTTATAATACTTGCAATATGTTTTTATGTGATTCTTGCTGTACCGGTTTATACTTGTGTTTGCTTCAAACAACCTTGCTAGCCTAAACTCTGTACTGAGAGGGAATGCTTCTCGTGCATCCAAAACTTGAGCCAAAACCCATGCCATTTGTGTCCACCATACCTACCTACTATGTGGTATTTCCTGCCATTCCAAGTAAATATTTCATGTGCTACCTTTAAACTATTCAAAACTTTATTACTCCTTATTTGTGTCAATGTTTTATAGCTCATGAGGAAGTATGTGGTGTTTTATCTTTCAATCTTGTCATTTACTTCTGACAGACTTTCACCTGGACTAGTGGCATATACATCCGCTTATCCAATAATTTGCAAAAAGAGCTGGCAACGGGGTGCCCAGCCCCAATTAATTACAACTTTCATTAATAATTCTCTTCACATGTTTTGCCCTGATTTATCAGTAAGCAACTTAATTTTGCAATAGACACTCCTCCATGGTATGTGAATGTTGGAAGGCACCCGAGGATTCGGTTAGCCATGGCTTGTGTAAGCAAAAGGTTGGGAGGAGTGTCATCTATAAAGAAACTAAAATACATGTGTAAACAAAAGAGAAGAGGGATGATCTACCTTGCTGGTAGAGATAACGTCCTTCATGGGAGCCGCTCTTGAAAGTCTGGTTGACAAGGGGGTTAGAGTGCCCACTACCATTCGTTGACAACAACAAACACCTCTCAAATACTTATTTTGTGCTCTCTATATGCTTTCGAAAACTTAAAAAGCTCTAGCACATGATTTAATCCCTGCTTCCCTCTGCGAAGGGCCTATCTTTTACTTTATGTTGAGTCAGTTTACCTACTCCTTTCTATCTTAGAAGCAAACACTTGTGTCAACTTTGTGTGCATTGATTCTTACATATTTACTTATTGCACTTGTTATATTGCTTTATGTTGACAACTATCCATGAGATATACATGTTACAAGTTGAAAGCAAATGCTGAAACTTAATCATCCTTTGTGTTGCTTCAATGCCTTTTACTTTGAATCTATTGCTTTATGAGTTACCTCTTATGCAAAACTTTTTGATGCTTGTCTTGAAAGTACTATTCATGAAAAGTTTTTGCTTATATGATTCATTGTTTACTCTTTATCTATTTGTTAGCAAACTATAGATCATTGCTTTGAGTCACTTCATTCATGACATGAGCCTTGCAATATATTGATCAAGATTGTGTGAAAGCATGTCTCCTCAGAAATTATTTGTTGTTATCGTTTTACCTACTCGAGGACGAGTAGAACTAAGCTTGGGGATGCTTGATACGTCTCCAACGTATCCATAATTTCTGCTGTTCCATGCTTATATTATACCATTTGCTACATGTTTTATATACACTTCATATCACTTTTATGCATTTTCTGGGACTAACCTATTAACAAGATGCCACAGTGCCAGTTCCCTGTTTTCTGCTGTTTTTGGTTTCAGAAAGTTACTTCTGGAAATATTCTCGGAATTGCACGAAACAAAAAAACCAGCCCAGTCCCCATTTTTCCAGCACGTACACGGAGTCCGAAGGAGAGACGAAGGAGAGCCACGAGGTGGCCAAACCACCTGGCGGCGCGCAGTGGGCCCAGCCGCGTGCCTGTGGTTTGGGCCCCTGGGGTCCGCCGACATCGCCCCTTCGCCTATTTTTCCCCGAGACGGAAAACCCTAAAACACCGAGCCTTTCATCCAGAACATATATTCGCTGCCGCCGCCGTCGTCAACCCTAACTCGGGGGGTTCTGAAGCTTCCCGGCACCCTGCCGGAGAGGGAATCATCACCGGAGGGCTCTACATCGCCATGCCCGCCTCCGGAGTGATGCGTGAGTAGTTCATCCTTGGACTATGGGTCCATAGCAGTAGCTAGATGGTTGTCTTCTCCACTTGTGCCATCAGTTTAGATCTTGTGAGCTGCCTATCATGATCAAGATCTTATTGTAATGCTACATGTTGTGTTTGCTGGGATCTGACTTATATTGATACCTATGTGGAG
Organism: Poa pratensis; assembly: GCA_947311845.1. NCBI lineage: Eukaryota > Viridiplantae > Streptophyta > Magnoliopsida > Poales > Poaceae > Poa > Poa pratensis. The sequence goes on from CAMZMU010000043.1 coordinate 3,799,247, forward strand.
CTGAATATTATATTATCATGTCTATGTCATTTGTGATCTTGCATGCTCTCCGTTACTTGTTGAAGCCTTGGCCAAGTGAATACTTGTAACTCCAAGAGGGGTATTTATGCATGATAGTTGGGTTCAACCTCTATTTAACCAGGGATAGTGACAGCAAGTTCTAAGGTTGTAGATGTGTTGTTGCCACT